>JAHZMZ010001879.1:0-13390 GCA_027743805.1 Lepidocyrtoides sp. E14
ATTACTTTATGGGCTTGGAGAACAAGTCAGCTAGTATATACGACTCGGTTACACAACAAGCGTACATTTATACTACTACCATGCTATCACTACATACTTACTACAATAGATTGCTTTTCTGCATTTTCCTTCATTTCATTTAATATGCATATTTAAGGGGAAAGCAAACCGTGAGTATTGTAGTATCTGAATGTATGTATGTATGCATGTACATATAACAATGTGTCAACTTTCCACACAACAGCGGATGATGAGCACATGTATATGCATATATAAAGCTTACTTATTTTATAAATCCAGCTGGAGGTGATGCTTTTCTATTGCTTGTCATTCGCACGGGAAATAATTCTCGCAAGTGTGTAAGGCCACGTACGTAGAATGAAATAACAAAAGGGGGTAGAGGGCGAGAAATTTATATTCTAGGAATGTGTACTTAGCTTTTTGGCAAAGTGAAACTATCACTCCCCACCACCACCACTCATCATCACTTCATGTTATTTTATGCTTTGATCTTGATTCCATATATTCCTCCTCCGCAGCGGGCAACAAAAATGTCATGTTTTTTTATGGTCTTGTCATTTTGCTGAGTTTCTTCTTTCACCAACTAAAATAACGTGTACTAGTAACAACAGGTGAAATTGTTTTTTGGTAAATTTTTCAAAAACATATATGTTCACAGCGACGAAGATCTTTACTCGCGTGGCATGAAATATAAATAAAATAGCTGTCTGCCAACTACCATTTTTTTGTGGTTAAAAATATGCTCATCATCATTTTTCATGTTATATTGTGCGACCTTGTCTGTCCCCCCTCTATCACTTTTTTTTACTATCCCTTTTTCTTTGTACCTGGAGGATAGGATGTTTCAAGAAGATGACTAAAAATCATGAGGAATTGCTAGAAATGCATTAGTGAGGTTGTTACAAGGGGCAAAGTTGACAAAATATTAGAGAACAGGAGCTAAAAATGTGTGTGTATATAAAAAATATACTAGCTACAATGTGAGCGGAATTCTAGATACGTCGTGCATTTACTTTTCCAAATGCGACAGCGTTGGTGAAAAGGATGACAAAGTCGGTTGTAGTTACAACGTTGATGATGTGATGCGACTGATGCGAGTGACATATAAATTTTTCGCTTTTTCTTCTACACGTCATCCACGCCAAGTAAGCTGGTGTGACAGCATTATATTCATATCCATCCATCCTCATCAAAAATTTAACGAAAACGTATGAGGATTATGCAGAAACAGATAGAAAAAAGAGGTTTTCCCGTTGTTGCTCGTTTGTGCAATTGGACTTACTGTTAATAACACCTTGCTACACAAAATGTACATACGCACACACTCACGTACGTACGTGTATTTCTGCAAAGACGAATGACAAAATAGGAGGGATTTGCTAGGATTTTCTTTTTATTTGCTCAACAAGACTGTAGTCCCGTCGCAGTCGTCATCCGCAGATTTAAAATACCTCACGGTATGTTACGTACCACTACTACTGCCACGTTCATCCCTCGTTTGCAAAAGTACTTGTACCAGTTGTCGCTTCCTCGTTCATGCTTCTAGTCTCGCGTCTTATTTTTTTTAGTGAAAATCCTAATTATGATGGCAGTTGTGTGGTATAGATCATTCTTGATGACCTACAAAAAGGCTTAAACTTGTCAGATCATCTTCATTTTAGATATATTATTTAAAAGTCTAGATCATTAATTCAAACACTTTGATAAATTTACCACGAAATATATCCCCTGTTTAGAAAAATGTGGTGTTCAATTACCCTGTAAGCCACTTTTCGTATTACATTATTTATGTCTTTCTCATCATAAACATTCTTTTTACATATTTATTCTTATCACGACGCACATAAAATCATTTTAACCATTTTCGTTTTCCCCCGTTTGATTTTATTTTAATAATAAAACTCGTTTTATACGACACTCCATAAAAACTTTTTTTTTCTCTTTTCTCTCTTAGCTCGTCCAACCACTTTTACACGTCAGAAAGTAGTCATAATATTTATACATGTAAAAAAAAATCTATAAAGCCGCCAAGAAAATGAGCCAAAGTGTGAATTGCTGTCTTTTATGGAGGTATTCGCAAAAGTTAATTTGCTCACATATTTAGTTTCCTCCTCTTTTCTTTCCCTTCTTAATCAAATAAACTTTGGAGTAGTAGCAGGAGCATATTTTATTAGCTTGCTTACTATTCTTCATGTACGAACTCGCCAGCAACCGAAAATATTACGTGAATGGTGATGTGGTGGTGCGATAAGAAGACATGGTATAGTGCGTGTCTTTCCCTTTTCCAGTTTTATTCACAGACTCACTTTACTCATTCATTGCGTGTTTTTATGTACGTCATATATTTTTTTCGATGAAAAGTGAATATGGGAATGGGAATGAATATTGCGGTGGAATGTGCACATCACGATAAAAAACAGTTCATATGTACTTTTGCATAATATGCATACAATTTACTATATAAAAAAGACTTACCACCAGCACAAAAGGAAATTGTAGCATGTTGTTCAGGTAAGCATATATGGTATTAAAAAATATGGGATAGAATATGTGTAAGATATTGCGGTTTTTATTAGTAAAGATAAAAAATCACAGGATGACCAGTCTGTTGAGGTGCATATTTATGCAAAAAAAATTTGCAACAAATTTTGAATGAATGTATATAGTTCATATACTAATGGGTGGTGTGTCACAGGCAATGCTGCTGCTTCTACTGATGATGATGATGATGATGATATACATTAGCAATTTCTGGTTTAAATAGCAATCAAAACTTGTACTGCTGCTCTCAAGCAAATATTCCAAAGAGAATGAGAAGAAATGAAAAAAATGCAGTAGATGTGAACAATGTGTCCCAGTGGTATGCATTACAAAATGTATACAGTAGTGGTGAAAGCTAAAGGGAGGAAAAAGAAAATCTCCTTTTTAATGCCGTGGTGAAATACCATTGTCTTGTATATACAGAGAAAGCAGCCGCAAAACCCGATCTGGTTTTATACTTGTACTTGTTTTTAAGCTGTTTTTTTTTCTTTTTCGAGGCCATTCACAACAGTATAGACCTTTTCTCTTTACAGACAGTAGAGAATGTCAAAGGATCACTACTATACAGATACTACTGGTTGCTCATCTCTACTTACTAGCACTTTTACAATAAAAAGGCGACAGTAGTAGAAAAAAAGTAAGTTTTAGTGAAAGATACACACGAAATGAAAAGAAAACACTTGAAAGGGAAAACAAACTATGTCTTCGGTTGCCACACTTTGTTACTGTCATAATGTGCAGTCATATTCTTTTTGATGATGATGATGACGAGCTCCTGCCATTTATGTCTTAACAGTGTAATATTTATGCCAAGTGAGAAAGTGTATATAAGTAGCAGGAAAGTAAAAAAAAGGACAGAAAAATCTTTTCAAGCTGAACTGCAAACAAAAACTGACCCATGTTCAGTCACATGAATGTACTGTGTAGAGAAAGCAATTGGTATTATCGTTATTGTTTTTTGTTGGATGTTGTGTTTAGCTCTTTCTTACATGCCTCACATATACAAGTATTATGGGTCACATATGAATTCTGTGGTAGTAAAGGAAAAACAAAAAGCATCGCATGTCATATAGTATGTTTGCCTGGTTTTGAATTTTTGTGCAGGTTGCAATAAGCATACGCTCTGCATTAGTAAGTGTGTATGGTGTGGTGTGTGCATTAGTGCATTGACGTAAGAAGAAGAACAAGAAGAGGCACGGGACATTACTACGGAACTTGAGCGAAATAGTGGAGTATAAAATATTATTTAGCTGTCCCTCAGTAGTCGCATTTTCTGATGTTTGAATGCTTTTCTGCCAAAAAAAATAAAAAGTTTCGTTTTCCTCCCTGGTTCGTAGTAAATAGTAATTACAAAGTACGAATTGTATGTACTCTGCGAAAATTTTCCACTGGTATCACCGCATCACCCTCAACAGCCAATCATGACACTCCCTGTGCGTTCCCTTCATTGAAAAGAAGAATGCCTAATGACAAGTGAAAAACAAAGTAAAATGATCTTTGGCAAAGTGTGATTCATTATTTTTATGTACCAGATAATGTACAAGTCGTGTTTTTCAATTTCAAAAATGTTATCTTATGACTACAGCTATTCCCGTAGTCTACTTTCTATATTCTCTAGTATGATGAGTGGGTGGGTGTATGTAAGGATATTATTATGGCAGTACTAGATGTAGATAAAAAAGGTGGAAATACTATTATGTAGCTTTAGCTTAACATGATGTAGAGTAATTTCAGCCTTGAAGTTTTATTGCATTAAGCATTAGTTTAAATTATCTTCCTTTTAAATCCATGTATCCTGACAGAATTACGGTGGGGGTGGAGTTGATGTTTTCATTAATTTAATGCCATACGGTTGTTCCGGGTCTTCTTATAGGATTATCATATGTGGCTGAAATATTTTGCGGTTGTTGCTGTGTCTAGTAGTGTCATTGTCAGGGTGAAAGTTGACTTGTGGTAGTGATAATGGCCTGTTTTACTGACTAGGTGCACATTATATATAATTCTGCTGACATTGCCAGGAGCAGATGTGGCAATGACAAAAAAAAACATTTATTTTCGTCCAAATTGAGCCATGGTTAAATTACCCTAATCATCGCTGTCGTAAAGAGTAGATAACAGACGTATGTGTGTGCATACCTATACTATTTTTATTTTTACCTTGAATGTTTTTTTTCTAATGTTTCTGATGATGAGGATAATGACCATACATTTCGTGTTATGACATGACATGGCATGTGACATGACATGATTTTACGCTTACATAACGTAATCTATGAATACCTATTTTCAAAAGTTATTTTTTTTCTACTAGTTTGGCAAGATCCATTAAATCTTCACTGCAGTGGTAGTATTAAAAGTATAGAAACAACAATTCCTGTAATAACCCTTAGTATTGCGCATAATACCAGTTCTTTTTTAGATTAATATATTGGATACGATTTCCAGTTTTTCCAGGTAAAAATAAAACGATCCAGTATCCAATGTAGCCATTAGTAAAAAAAATATAAATATATTGGCAAATGTCAGAGTTTATAGGTCTTGCTCCATCCTCTTTCCTTTCATAATCATCATCATCATGATCGTGATGTAAATCATGCGAGGGAGGTAGATTAACTCTATCTCTTTCTCTGTTTCTCTTTTTTTCTTTCGGAAAGTGGAATAGAAAATGACATTGTTGGTTACAGCGCAGTTTAACGTTTCATTTTTTTGTGGTCTTTCGTTCGTACAGAGTATCGTCATGCATCATTCATGTTACCACAACAGGCAGCAAGAAAGAGAAGCGTGCTCCATATACCCGTTTATTATATGGTACCTTTCATTTTTCCCCCTTGTGTTTTTTATAGCAGTAGTGTGGCAAGCAGGTAATAAGGTATAAAAGAAAAACTTCAAACAGAAGGCAATTGGGAAGAATCGAAGGGAATTGCACATACAGTGTGCTAAATTTTGTTGATGATTTGATACGGGAGAAAGCGAAACATGAGGAAGAGAATGGGAGGGAGTAATTCAGCTGAACTTTGCCATTTAAATGGATGGATACTTGTGTTTTTTGAGAATTTGTATGACTGTAATCGCCTCTACATGTCATCATGGTTCTACTAGTGGATTTACTTTTACATCCGTCTACCAATTCACTCATCACATCACTAACGCAGTGCTACAAACCCTTCATTCAATTTTCTTGATTCTATCATCATCATCATCGTCATCATCATGTGATGTGCTGTATCGTTCCTTACATTTCATTCGGCAAGAGTGCAATTTGAGGCGAATTTGTGATAAATAAGGAAAAGAAACCTGAGTCAATCTCATCTTGGGTGAAGGTACAAACACGGTTTAACTAAAAAAACCAAATAAGGTTTGTTTTTTACTTGGAGGAACGTTATTTTTTTACAAAATTGTTGCAACAGCTGAATTGGAAATTGCCTAGAGAAATTGCAAATCATGACTTGGAAATTACATCAAAACTTTTTTTCTTTTACGATTTTCAATTGAGTTTTTCAAGGCGCTGATAGTAAAAACGCGGGGTTATTCGTACATTTGTCTGTCTTTCAAATACTGTGGGTGTGTGTAGGTGTAGTAGAATCATTCCAAAAAGCATAGTTGCTGCTTGCTAGTTTCCAAAAAGACAAGGACAATGTTCATGCTTCTGCATGAACTGGTACTAAACTTGTTCGTTATCTCTTTTGTTAGCATTGACCATCTTCGTCATCATGAATAAGAAAAGGACAGTGGATTGTGAATGGGTCAGTTGGAAAATGATTTGAAATTTAATAATATATTCGTCTATTCTTGGAAAGGATTGTTTTTCTTTCTTTTACTTTCACTGTAAAAATCCAAAAAGTATATTTGTAAAAAGTCCTTTGCATATATAATTTTGTAGGTCGACCTTACTACATAAAATAAGCAGAACATTTGAATGTGTATTTACATGACATATTGGTGAAGTAAGCGAAAGAAAGCTTGTTAGCAGATTGTAGCATTGGCGTTGGCGTCAGCGGACACAATAGTTGCGGGGGCGACATCACATATGTATCTCTATTAGATCAGCAAATAATCTGACACTCTATTCATCGAGCATGTATACCTGCTCGTTTCTTTATCTATCAAAATATTTAATGTGGGACAATAGTACTTGTTCTCCTTAGTAAAATCACAGCAACCTAATATAGTACATGTGTGCACTATTCATCATCATCATCATCATATAGATAAACCCATTTCTATGGAAGTAGCTGCCGCAGGACTGAGCACAGCAAGTATGTATAGAACTGTAGAAGACATGACTTTTGCATCCTTCTTCCAGAATTTGCACCTTCAGTGATTCCGTTCATTTCACGCTACACAGGTTAACATGTCAAGGGAGGATCAAACGAATTCAAATTTGTGATGCCCACCCCCAGCAATTGTTTTTGCTAAAAATAAAAATATTATGACATTTGGAAAATTTAGAGATAAATTAGCTTGTGAGGAATGTTAAGAGTCAAACTTTTTGTAAAAAATTATGTTCATATGTACTTTTGTAGCTGTATAAAATGATAGCGCAGAGACGAAAGATTTTTTTTTTTGTATTTCCGTCTGTCTGGACGTACTCTATTTAGTAGTAATGATAATAATATGTCTGCTACCATCATTTGTACAAATAGACAGAAAAAAATGGTTAAACCATATCTCAGACCATTTAATAAGCATATAAATTTATCTTAGCATGCCCCTACCAGCCGTATTACCAGATACATGGAAAGTGAAACGGAAGACCATATCTAGTCAGTCAGTTTTGTCTTATTTGGTTATTTTGCTGAAGCGCAACCACATAGACCAGTATGGGGAATTTACGTCATTGCGAGAGTTGTAGCCTTCATCAGTGTGTAGTGGTGGAGTACTGGTGATGGCACTTTTGTAGTGAGTGATAGCACAAGTGTAGCAGTCCTGCAGTGAAAACCCGTAAAGTTTGATTTTGCTGTATCCAGATTCAACAATGTTTTTTTGCCCCAATTTTATTGTTCTCGACAGCTAAATATCTATCCGTTTTTCTAATGGACCAGTAGTCTTTCCAGCAGAGCGAAAAGGGGAAAAAAAGTTGAGCGTGAGAGTAGAGAAACAGCTAGATATATAGCAACCAAGTGCTCTTTTCATCTTGCTGGATAAAGAGAAGAGGACACTTGAGCAGTTTCTCTCCCTTTTTAAAGTAGTTAGCATTCATTCATTTGCCATTTGTACGCTTTTTTTCAACAATGCAATGTCCATACTCAAACAAACTGAAAGTGGAGAATGTCCGTGAAAATTTCCATAGTTTTTACTGGACAAGTTTCTTTCAGCTCACCTTACCGCCCACGCAATGAGTTCACCTTGAAAAAGTTGAAACTTTCTGTTTCCAACAACTGTGTAAGGAAAAAAACATAATACCTGAACATTCCCCATGGACAATGAGTTTTTCAAATAGACCATCATAGTGTAGCAGCAGCAGCAGCAGCAGAAGTGAATGATGTTGACAATTGGCATGAGAGCGTACAATTTAGATAATACAAAGTTAGTGGTGCTTGTGGTTGTATAGACTCAACAAGGTTTTCTTATGCAAATGAGCAACTCACCATCATCATTTCTACCACCGCACTTTCCGATGAGAAATAGGAACACTAATATTCTCCAATTTATTATAGACGTTTCTTCTTCTTCTTCTTCTTTCCAGCATGCAAAATAAATATTATAGGAAAATAGAGAGGGCGGTCTGGCTGAATGAGAACTTTGTTTCTTTTCTTTTACTACAAACTCCATCATCCAACCTGTTATATTACTCCATAAAGTCCTTTTCTACGGTTGTCTACTTCTTCCAAGCAAGCCAAAACCTCTTTACGTCATTGCCATGACACACAGTGTCTAGCAAATTAGCTTAACTTCTCTCACTCTTTTATGTACACATTTACAATCCATACTCTCTCTCTCTCTCTCTTGCTCTCATACTCTGAGCTTGAGCTGTTTGTGCACATTTTGTGCGCGTTCCAAGTTTGGTTTTTTTTTTTTCATGGGTAGCCGCAGGTACTGTGTCACATTCACATTTACTCTGTTCTCTTGAAAGTGCAGTATATTTTTCCCATAAAGAAAAAGACATACAGCTGGTTGAATGAATGAGATGAAAACACAAAAGACAGAGATTTGATGGAGAAAGAGGGTTAGAGATGAATATGATTACGTTACATGGGGATGAGCGGTATGAAAAATGAAATCAATTTCACGCTCTGTCCATTCTTCCATGACGCTTGTTCAGGCTTTATTTCTTTCGCTATGTATGTCATGTTCCTTATTGTGTGCTTGCTTGACTGCGCACATACAACAGACAAAGTAAAAATGTGCGTTGGGGATGAAAATAGAGAAAATCTTATGTCAACGATTCAAGTTCTAGTAATCGTAAAACCAAGCAGTAAACTATTTTTTTTAAAGAAAAGTACCTTCTGTACAGTAAGAAGGTGTTGGTGTGTGGGCTTTGCTGATATTTTCAATCATCTTTTTTTTGTAAAAAAAATAAAAAAATAGATTTCAATCAATTTTATGAGTATTACATTTGTCGTAACAATTTTAATAGTCGAAAGTCTAGCCATGTAAGTAAATATATTGATTTGTGCCAAGGTTGACAACATTAAATTTCTTGCTACTTTTTCTGGATAATATGCTTCTGTAAGAAAAAATGACAAGTTTATTGTTGAGTGGGCAACTGTTATAGCTTATCCACAAAACTAACCTTTACTTTGGTTGCTGCACTTACCTTTTTATTATTGAAAGTATTGAAAAACCATTTTGTTGTCTTTGAACTGCAGAATTGAGAATGCGTATAAAGTGTAGATGCTTTTCCTCTGATTTACATACGTGAACAAGTTGGTGTGGTGTGGTGGCGTTATAACAATAACGATAGTTGTTGTGTTATTATCGATATCAGCTCTAGCTATTCAATTTGGCTCTTTGAGTTCTGTTGGTTATCGTGCTGATGATATTGAGGATAGCCATGAGGTTGACAAGATGATGATTTCCCAGAGTACTTTCTTCCTTTGTTCACCTCTTTTTTTTTCCTGCGCCATATCCGCCGAATGCATTCTTGTTCCCTTCTTGTGCACGACATGCACAACTTTCACTTGGACAAGTAATGCAGTTTCCACTAGAGTGTTGTATTGCTGTACATCTGACAACTGCAGAAGTAGAGGAACGTGCAAAGACAGCAGTAATAACTTGAAACAATAAGATAACTCACACGCCAAAGCTAAAGCGACAGAATGTTCCCGAGAGAATTTTTACTCCTTGAGTAAAGTCGGAAGGATCCTATTGTTCATGGAATAGTCTTCTCGTCCTTGTCATTTGGATTAATTATTTTTCTGTAGCATCCTACACCAGCAGCACGCGCAGTTTTCGCCCTTTTCAGCAAGCACTACATGCTGTTATCCTAAACATGAGGAAACAACATGCTCGGTGTACATTATGAACTGTATAAAAATGCTCTATTTGAGAAAAATAATTTGCAAAGGTTGATGCTATATATACACACTCTTTTAAAAAGAAACCGTAAACAATAGCTCAAAGTTTAATAACATCTTTCATAATGAGTTTTGACAATATTCTGTTTATAAAGCTTTATACCCGCACACATTAACAAGTAAGTAAGCCAAAAAAATTGGCAAATGTCACGATCCCGAATTAGACGCTCGCTTATTTTGTCTAGATAGAGCCCTGAATGGTTAGAGTCACCTTTTTTCGCCGCTTTCGTGAAACTGGAGACCATACTTAATTGTGTTAATGACGAGCAATCTGATAAATACGAAGATGACACGACGTTTAGATGATGATAGCACATTTAGTAGCACATATGCGTTGGAATGATATAATATCATGCTGTTCAAGTAGTAAATTTGTAAGTGTAAAAATGTGACCATTTTAAAATCAATCAACTCTAGACATCCTTATCATGTGCAT
Organism: Lepidocyrtoides sp. E14; assembly: GCA_027743805.1. Lineage (NCBI taxonomy): Eukaryota > Metazoa > Arthropoda > Collembola > Entomobryomorpha > Entomobryidae > Lepidocyrtoides > Lepidocyrtoides sp. E14. The sequence goes on from JAHZMZ010001879.1 coordinate 10,516, forward strand.
TGTAATGTATACGTGTTGTTGGATTTGTAGTTGTATGCATATTGATTTCAGGGATGATTTCCGGAGCTATAATTGTAAGCAGGAAAGGATTCTTTGTTCATATTTTCTTTTCACTGTAATTTTGCATTACAAAAATGTTTTCGATATGTTCTTGATATCAAGATAGCGCTAGGCTTGTATTTAACGTAATTTGTACATGATTGTAATCAATCCTTGAAGCTGATATCAATTTGCTTCTTGTAATTTATTTTGCACATCAGTGAACGAAACACTTACTTTTTGATTCTACTACCGGATGAATTAGAATGTGGATTATATGTCAAGGAGTGCCATACATATGATGATGATGATGACATTTGATAATAGGGAAGTAGGTACACTTTTCAAGTTACAACATTCTACATCCGCTTCCCTTTCTCAATTATTTCAATTAGGGAAAGCGTCTTCTTGATGAAAGAAAATTGAGGAAAAAATTATTCGATTATTTATGCATGTATGTATGTATTTATGTACATCTACCAAGTTCAAAGCCCGCTTTTATCATTTCTCCAGTGACGTACACGGGCTCTTGGAAGTTGTGTAAGGAAATTAAACTACTTTCACTCTTTTAAAGTTGGCTATAACAAGAAAAGTATTTCATCCTAAAAAAAGTTGATGAAAGTCACTTGACGTCATAAAATTATAGAGGATTCACAAGTGAGTGAAAACACCTATCTAGATAATATATTCTGTTATCTTTTACTTCACACCCAGCTTCATTCACTGAGCCCAATTCATAAATAATTTACCATAGAGAAAAGTGTTGTAGTAGTTAATTTTTTGAAATAAAAAGAATACATAAATACATCACTTTTTACTCTCTCTCTCTCCTCCATACCTACGTATAAATAGCTCACTCATCAAATAGATTCATGTGCAGTTTACTTGTAAAGAGTCAATAGAATGATTTTGTTTGTTTCTTTTGTATTACCATCTAGCTACATTTACATATCACCATGGCCCCTATAAACCACCGCTTCATTACAATACAATAATGGCCTGATCTTCAGTTGAGATTGTAAGGGAGAAAATCTTGTATACAAGTTTAAGAAGTTGCATAATACATTGCTATTATAATGTTAGTAGTAAAGGTCATAGCGATATCTATAGAGTTCATGAATTTCCACGTGATACAAAAACACTTAGAAGAAGGTATGTATATATCCCATTCATGCAACTTGTTATCTCTTTATGTGAACTCAATACTCTTTCTTTTTTTATATATATATATCTGTTCCTCTCTTTATCTTGCCCATCTCACCTTTCCCTTTCATCCAAACAAAGATATCTTACATCTTCTTCTCCTGCTTCCCCTTCCAGGCCAGTTGGGGCTCTACTTCAGAAAAACTCATCTTTTTATTATCCGTTCTTTAACAGACAACTTGTGCTTCTTTTCTTTTTAGCACACAACACGTCCGCCAAATAGATTCCTCTTCTTCCCTGTTCCTTTTTAATGCTAAGAGGGAGACAGAGGGAACCTCTCTCTTCTCCCTCATTGAGATGCTGGTCAAGCAATCCCTTTTTAGTACACTTCCAACAGAGTTATTTTGGAACTTGGCTATTTTTAGATATGATAGGAGAAGAAGAGGGAAAAGAGGTTGTATTTTTTTGTGAAAGAACTGGGAAAAAAGTAAAAGTCATGAATAAGCTATAAACATGTAGATGTAATAACTTTATGGTGTGTATTATTGCTATTATTATTATTACCTTGTATTTATTGCAAAAGTATCGACATGATGCACGAATTGGTAAAATATATATATATCTGTAATTTTCAATTCGTTTCCTGTTGCCGTGCAGAAAGTGTAGACTTTCACAAATTCCAATATTGTGTGCTTCATAGGTAGACTTTGCTTTCATTGTCGGGATTCTGTGTATAGATGTGCTCTTATTAATTTCCATTTCTGATTCGATTTTCTCTCCCTTCACTCATTTTAAGTGATGAAGATGGTGGTGGTGAAAGTGAGGAGGCAGAAGCAGGAAGACAGATATATGGAAACGTTTGCATTTCCTCCCATTTGCATAGAGAATGGATAAAAGCGCACCTAAATGTTTATATCACATGAACACACATCTGCCATAATAATGCTACATCTGATAATAATAATAATAATAATAGCAATATTATCATTATTATTATTATAGATACGCTATGTGCTCCCCCTCACACAAAACCATCAGAATAAATGTACATTAACATTTTCACAGCCATTCTACATCTCCACCCACGCGCTCATAACCCTGCTCGTGATCATGATCATGATGATGATGACGACGTCGACGACGACCATGTCGACAATGATGATGAGGATGTTGTTGCTGCTGTTTCTTATGTAAAACTACTAGAAATACTGGTACGAGGGAAAGGGATAACAGCCTTTACTATTACTACACTAACAACCAGGGCTAAAAGCAAGAGAAAGGGAAGGAATATCATTAGGACATCAGTAACATCATCTTTGTTCGTCTATCTTCATCCATCTATCTGTACACTTTTCCTACAAGCTTGTACTTACATCGTCAATATCTGCTTGCTATGTAGTATCGTCTCCAAGTTTTGATAATGGGCCAAGTGACTGTGGCCAAAAAAAAATTGTGAGGGAAGGAGAGATGAAGAAAAGGCATCCCATCATAATCACGAGCATCGTCTTCTTCTTCTTCTTCAGATACTTGTTCTATTATGAAAAACACACACGCACACACACACACACACACAAAGAAAGATATCGGATTCATTCAGTTTTTCTTCCTTGGTGAAAGACAGAATGAAGAAAAATATAGTTTTATTATCTATATATTTTTTTTATCTGTCTGCAACTATGTATACATTCATATG
>JAHZMZ010001880.1:0-29090 GCA_027743805.1 Lepidocyrtoides sp. E14
CTAGAGTGACTGACTACACAAAGGTGCATTACCTGTGTAGTATTTTGCTGTTGATAATCGACACACTTTTGATTCACTATTATATTTATTTATAATGATACTAATATATTTATTTAGCGAATCTTAGTTCTAAAGTAATACTACAGGTTATACTTAATGTTTAAGAAATAGAGAAAAAGGTTGTTTGCCTCGAAGCTTTTTACAGTAAAATACTTTTGTACAGTGTTGAGCAATTCAAATCTGGATTGCAACATTTGAGCACATTGAAGTAAATATACATTTGTAATATTATGCAAATACCGTTGACTTGTTCTTCAGCTCACGTTAGTCCACCCACATGTTTATATTAACGTGTTGGTCTCAAACAAGTCTAACACGAAGCAGAGTAACACAATGAATGACAAAATGTATTTATTTATTTTATTTTTTTTACAAAAGTTACACATTTCCATTTAATATCTATCTGTGCACATGCGTGTATTGTACACAATAGCAGATTTAGAGATTCCCTCTGAATATTCACGATGATGAAATGGTGAAAGCTTTTAAATTTGCCTTGTTTCTCACCTATGTATTTATATACAGTAAAAACAAGTTTTTAATGTCTTAATTGTGCAAGTGTGTAATATGCATATTTTTCTCCACAGTTGTACCAATCCTCACGTTAAAATTGGGTTCCAATCTCGACCCAGACAACATTCGGGAAGGAGGAGATGTCTACCTGGAGTGTATAATTCATGCTAATCCCTGGGTGTACAAAGTCGTTTGGGAGCACAACGTAAGTTACAATGTTACCTAGTTCTATATAATTTATTGTAATTTATTACTATTATTAACAGCTCCTTTTTTATTTTTGTAAAAATCGCACCTGTGAAATTGTATTATTTACTTTCTCATGATGAATTCATGTGAACCTATTTCAAAAGATCACCAGAGCATATAAGCCCCTGTAATTGGGTATACTTACTGTACGTAAAACGAGCAACAAAGTCATTTTTTCACATGTTCATGTTTACGTCAACAACACCAACCAAGTGAAGGTGTAGGTGGGTGTTAATTGTAGGTTGAGCTACATATAAACACGCATAGCGGCGGCCTCAGAGTGAGAATTATTAGGGCTTCCGTTCCGTGAAAGGACTAGTAGTCAGAATTTCTATGTCGTGTTGTTAACTTTAAAAAATAAACATGTTTTCCTTAACTTGTGTGTCGGTTTTACCTTGAAACTTTATTTATTTACTTCAACCTACTCAGAGGAATACTTTTCCATGTGCCAAAATGTACTACACGTTCTTAATAACGAAAAGAATTTCTTACGTCAAACTACACAAACAATTTTAAAACTTGTTAAAACTCATTGATCAATTCATTCGTGCAAAATTCAGTGTGCCATAATAATATTTCGACATTTCGAACAACAAAAAGAAGCCAGGTAGTAAACAGCCAATGCATGATACAATATTTCTCATTTAGTATAACAGCTATATGGTGAAAGGAGTCGACAAAAGACCATTTAATTTCCTGAAGGTAAACTTACTCAAGACCAGCACGGTCTTCTTCACTTTCACCGTCGTGATCATCATCTTCAAATGTAAAGATGGCAAGAAAACTAATCTGCATTTTATGGGAACAATATGTGTGTGTGTGTGAACCATGCAATATGCCTAAAAAGTAATGGCTACGTGTATGGGACTTTACATGTGTATACAGATATGTGTGTTATATAAAACATTACTATTTGAAACATCTGTAAGCATTCATGCATTGAACTCACTCATCCCAACTCCCCGGAATTAATTCTTGATTCGCTCATATTCAAGCTGTGTTTGTATTCGACGCTTCGTTCGTACCGTCTCCATCAACCACTTGATTTACTATATATACCTATTTAGATATCTCACTCACAAGTGAGTTCTTCAGGGTTCTCCTTTTCCAAAAACTTGATGTTTTGCCCTTTGACTTTACCCTCATCCTCTCTCTCTCTCTCGTACACGCGCAAACAGGCATTAGCATGCTCACAAGTAAGCACAGACAGGAAGAAGCCTTTATCATTCCCATAGACAAAAACCAGACACGCAGTGCTTGATAAACACGTTGAGTCGAAAGAGAAAGCTGGTAAAAGGGAAGATGTCTAATGTGTGAGTGGATTTGTATGTCCGGAAATTCTTCAAAAAGAAAATCTTTCTAGAAACGAAGAGAAAGGCTTGTTGTAGTGCCTTACTATATGTAGCTCATCAGCTTTGCGTCTCCTCTCGAGCAAGATAAGTAAAAGTTGTACTAAATGAGGACGCAAGGATTTACATTTGTAAATACCAAAGCACCTATATGCATGCATGAACTCTTACTATTTGAACTGTTGTCGCTTATTTTGAAAGCCAAATTATATACAAAAAATGGAGAAAAAAAATCTAAGTACAGGAAGCTAATATAAATAGGCACTAATATTGACACGCAATATAATTTTCTCATTCATTAGAAATACATGAATGCATGTACTTGTTAGTTTATACAATTTTTCGACATTGCTGTGATTGGTGTTCTTCAACCCAGGATTAAGAGAAGGCCTATTTGCCATTTGCATGCAATAAATAGAATTTAATCGTCAACAAAATATTAATACATATGAGGGTATTTAATGATTTTGTTGCTGTCTAAATCAAAATGTAACGTACTGGGTGTAGTAGAGGCAGGAAGGTTATACGCATACCATAAAATATTTTGGCTCCTACCAATGTGAAATACTGCTTTCAATAAATTAGTTTTGCTCATAAATACATTTAGTTAGCAATGGTAGCAGCTGTACCACGAGTAAAAATTAATGTCCTCCATATTTTCACGCAAACTTGAAGACTTTCATTCAAGTGTGTCTAACTCTAATTATTACTCATGCTTATCATCAAAAACAGTTTAAAATTCTATATTGGATTTTATTAATGTTGAGTCAGCATTAGAAAACACTCTCAACTAGGCTCATGGTATTCGTACCATGTATATGCAGGTGTTAAAATATTTATGCCTATCCGATATTCAAAAGAAATGAAGGAAGAACCAAGTGAATTAAACACTTTTTTGCTGACACGAGGGAAAAAATCCAATTGAGTTAGTGGTTAATCTTTTCTGCAAAAAAAAAAACGTTCAGCAGGGAAGCTAGCACTGAATGCAGTATCAGTATATTATTGAAAAGCGTAGCATACTACTTAGTTTGCTCATTTCGCTTATTATTACTTTTATATGAATACTCTAGGAAATCGATTTCCTAATTTGAAAAGGATGCTGTTCTACAAAGAGCTACATTGGAATTACATATTTGCAATACATACATCTCATATAAATATTATAATACTAAAGAAAGAACTTGTGCCGGAAATCAATATCTATCCACAATTTTCAGAGATGAAACTCTAGGTAGACTTTCAAAACAGTCTCCTGTGATACCACCAAGTAGTGCTACCCAATTTCGTTGATTTGTCTGTCTGAATAATATGTGGCAAACAATTTGACCGATTTTCGTCCAGGAGTATAAGTCTTCTTTGGCCATAGTAAATGAGCCAAACTTCGATACCCGATTTTGAATTGGTTTTCTATCAGTATCTTAGTATTAATCTGATCTACAGACTCCTAATTATGTAAGTATGTATGTATGTTGCCAAGATGAGCTTGAAGACTACACTATCAAGTTTAATAGTTTGGCGTTATGATAGTGAGCGGGCAGGGCAGAGATAAAAAACAGTCACCCGATTCCATCCAGTTGCTACCTCAAACGATGATTGCTATGCTATGTCCATAGTCCATACCTGGCCTCTATTAACCCCCTTAGCAAAGTAGTCTTACTTTCCCCCAAGAGCATTCTCATTCTACTATACGACCATTATTCGCTCTGCTACTTGCAGCTTTGACTCTAGACTCTTGAGACATTCCTGAAATCAAGTAGATACTAGATACACATAATGTATGCAACATATTATATTTCAGTTCAATTATTATACTGTATTCGTGCAATAATTTATTGTGAAATCATATTTTGATTATCTGTTTTATATTTCAGGGTCACGTTGTCCAGCATAACGCATCTGCTGGCATAATTATGTCGAATCAAAGCCTTGTTCTGCAAAAGGTTAGGAGGGCTTCCGGTGGAACGTACGTATGCATTGCAACAAATATCGAAGGCGAAGGGAGGTCTAATCCGGTAGAACTGAGCGTAATGTGTAAGTTTTACATTATTACATCTTTTAGATGGAATACAATTGATTATTACGGTTACGAAAGGGCACTTAAGCTGAATTTTTCACCTGTATGATTTATATTAACATGTTTTCCTTCCAACTCTCATAAAAACAAAATAGTTAATTCACTAAATGTGAAAAGGCCGAATAAATACCGGAATAGGATGAACTGTAAAAATCTTACTAGAATTCATGATGACAAATGTAGAAGATTTATTGATTTTAAAGTTTTAGTTTACATTAAATATATATGTGGTATATTGATATTATAAAAATATCCTGTTGGTTTAGGCATAACAAATTTTACAAGTAATATATCATTTCTTGTCCAAGTCACTAACTCACCTTGTCAAGCTCCATAAATTACCACTGGGAATTCGTGCGGCATATTGATTTGAAGCATGAAATTTTAATGACAACCTGAAGTACCACGTTGCCTTTTTCATAGGAAAATATGCAATCTCTGTGTTCTAGCTGTGTTTACTGATATTAGTTTTCCACGTAACAAAATAATATAAACTGGATGCCTGACACAAACATTTTTATATTTTCATCTACAGACAAGCCAATTTGCAAATCGGAACAAAAACGGATATTCGGGGTTGCAAAAGGAGAGCAAGTCGAGATTGAGTGCAAAGTGGATGCAAATCCCAAGGCTGAAACTTTCCGTTGGGCTTTCAATAACAGTGCAGACAGCATTGATGTTCCCCAGGTCAGTGGCCTATTTTATTCAATCTGAATAAAAATTTATGATATTTTCATTTCATAGCTGAATTCGTGGACAGTAGAGCGAGATGTTGATGTGTGGAGTGGAAAACTTTTATAACCAGAAAATTTAAACAGCATAAATTTTACAGATTTAATAAGAGTTTTGAGTTATTGGCTACTTTTGTAGATATATACTCAAATTTTGTAAAACCAATTTCAGGCTCGTGTTTCAACGCCCAAGTTGGGCGCATCAAGCGTACTGAGATATACACCGCACACAGAGCTGGACTATGGATCTGTCGTTTGTTTGGCAACTAATGTTATTGGACAACAATTGGAGCCATGTGTATTTCACATTATTGCCGCAGGTAAGATCATGCTACTACAATGCATTATTCAAGTTTTATTATAGTTTATTAAAGGTCAGTTTATTTATGAACCATTTATAAATTTTTATTTACGTGAGTTGCATAAGCAAAAGGAAGCTTTTTGTGGCACGGATATAATCTACATAACTTTCAGTTTAGCAGAATTATATTAAGTTTTTCATTCATTATCAAAAAGGCCATGTATTTATAATAGTATAATTAAAAAGATCATTACCGCTAGTGGTGAAACCATTCATTCAGTCGTAGCCAGGGTGTGGAAAAATAACGTATTATTACTATCTTCAATTTTAGTCGCATAATATGTAGAGCAAAATGACAAGTCATGTATACACTAAGATAATAAATACCTATTCAATTTACTCTCGTCTCATCTATTTTAATTGAAACAATGCCGAGTTCACTTGCTTATAAAATTTGAAAACATAAAGTCAAAATTGCTAAATTTGTGATCTGCATGTATGCACTTGTACTAAGTAAAAATATATTATATTTAATCAGTAAATGTTACAAACTACTTAATTTACATAGAAAATTACATCGTACTTTTTACTAGTTTTACAGCTAACTTGTTAGATACCTACTTCTAAGATGGAATGGAACATACAAAAAATGCTTTTCAAAAACTTTTCAAATATGGCGATTTTATGATGATACAATATTTAGGTTTCAAGATGCGAGCATCCGTCACATCTTTCGGTCATGGGGTCTACCGTCATCACTATTTAGGTATAATCTATATCATATCCCACATAAAACATCGTTTGTATAAGCAGTAAACTGTATCACACAAAAAATGTCGATAACACCAAACAACATCCACTTAAGCATATCACTAGTACTAAAATTACCACTACTACTTCTCATTTTTCAGCTTCTCTAATTGAGTTTGTCAATTAACTGCATATTATACTGTTGCAGTACACACGTAACATGTAACAATAATATTTATTTAATAAAAATAAATAAATACACACTCACATCAGTGCTTATATAATATATTGTCCGTATGATTGCATTGGAATGTTTATGACGATATGGGAGCATTTTTAGGATTTGTTTTATTTTTCACTCCACTCGTTTGTTTAATTGGCATTTTATTTGGTATATAAGATGTATGTAAGAGAAACAATTTTGCTTCCTTCTCCAAATGTGTTAAACTTTATATCATCTATTATATTTTTTTAAATATGATTTTGCTTAAATATGAAAAGGAATGTGTCTTTTCTTTTCATCATATCAATATATATCAATGTTAATAGGTACAGATATGAAATCTAATTTAATATGTAATCGATTTATGTATTCTGGGTTTTTATTAATAACAACAGGCAAACCAGATCCGCCATTCAACTGCACAACACAAAACATCACCTCGGAGTCTTTAGAGGTAGAATGTATGGAAGGGTTTGATGGTGGACTTCCTCAAGTGTTCCATGCGGACATTGTGGACGCAGGAACTTCACGCCTCCTTTGGAACCTCACGGCCCAGATCCCTTTCTTTGTCATCAATGGACTTAAGCCCGGTCAAGCTCTTAGAGTCTTTGTACACGCCTCCAATAGAAAGGGCTCGTCCGAAAGCTTTATTTTGGAAGCACAGACTATTCAAGAAGCAGAGAAAAGAACAGGTACTAAGCACTTTTACTTTCTCTTTAGATCAGCTTTCAAAGGCATGTGGACAAACCACTTTTGCTCATCATGAATAGCAACATATTGATGAAAACCAATAATATGGACTTGATCTCAAGTTTTAATAAATCCAAAAGCGCAATATTTATTCTGCAATAAAAGTAGTTTTGAATCCTTACACTCAACTCCATCCATGTTAATAAAAACTCGAAGGGCTTTCTTAATGAAAATTTTCTTCGACATGAAATGCCAAGTGGGGCACAGTGAGATTTTCGAGTGAAAAAAAAAATTAGAAAATTACAACACAGTTGCAGGACATGCTGTGAGTTTGTGTGATGCACAGCGAATGGTAGGACTTTTTAAGAAGCGATAAAATTTAGAAGGAATGCAATTAAGTGTCTATAATTTACTTATTTCAGCCTCGCCAGTGGATTTCGAGTTAACTCCCATTTTAGGCGTTTGTGTTGGTGTGGTTTGCGGACTCCTTGTTGTGGCTTTAGGGATTGTTCTTGCTTTAAAGTTCAGGACGGAAACGAGACACCCGCCACCACTTAAAGCAACCAAAACAGAGTATCGAGTGGAAGTTAATGATTCAGAGGAGAAAAATCCAGATATAATACCGAGCTCAAAAGGTTTGTACTTAAAAAAATATTTATTCACTGAAAACGTTTGTGCATAGACATACAGTACTGTATTGCTTTTAAATACATATTATGTAAATTTAGTATGGGACATTGAACATGTTGAAACTGTCACTTCATCATGCAGCAATAATATCATATGTGCCTAAATGTCATAAGGTCGGCGGTTTGAGTAAGGTTGACATTTACATTGCAATATATTTAAGGGATAGATGGGTAAAAATTAACAATTACTTTCAAAGGCCATGTTGATACGATACACAAACTTCACAGTTGCTCATTGATCAGTAAATACAGCATTGTCAGTTTCACCAAATAGAAAGTCATGTTTATTTGTATTTCGAATGAATAAAATGTCCATTAGCAGTGACAAGTCTCTGACGATACGACAGTGAGGTTGACGTACAAGACATTTCCTCTAACCTGAGTGACTATGTGATAGAGTTTACTAGAATAGGTTTCTTGTAATGACAAGAAAAAAACTATCCCGCATACTATCATCAATATTTTCCAAATAAATTATATGCTATAATCATAAAATTTTGGGGAAAAGCTGGGAGTTTCTTTCAAGAAAAATCTCACACCACAAATAGCTTGACTAAACTTGATTGTTCATGCATGCATGCATGGCATGACAGACATGCCAAGTTGACACTCAGACGACGTGAATTGAATTACCATACCGTACAATATGATATTAGATATTATGTTAACTTTTATCTGCAAACAATGCATACATATGTAATACATATTATTTGCCTTTTGTAGTTTGCGAAAATAACGAGAATTTGTAAATGAAGTCGTGTTGTAGTGTAGTATATTACTTGGAATAGCTGGAATGGATGAATAGATTATGAATATTTAATGGGAATGTGCATCCCAACCTGTCAGTGTCACGATCGTTTGACAACTTCATTTCACCTTCATGCATGAATAAAATAGATCTATGTCTTGTGTGGGGAAAAGTAACAAAATAGTGTAATTTCTTTATGCGATTGGGCACTGTACAAAGTACAAACGTTGTACATAACGCTCCAATGTCATTTCATCCATAGCTCTCTGAAAACCTCATCATCTACGGTCATAGGTGCACGCAATACCGCATTGACATTAATCTCTTTCTGGGCATTATTTCCTATATGACAACACAAGTCACTTCAATGAAACGAATGTGGAAAGCGTAAAATAAAAAAAATTAAATAGATAATCTACCATTTCTACTTTAAAAAATAAGTTGTTTCATAAGAAATATATCGTATTCGCCACCATACCACAACATATTGTCGTTAATAAAGACAAGAGCACATCTTAAATTAATTGTAATGCAACTGAAAGCTCATGTTTGCTTTTCACCTTTCAGATTCCGACTTCTTTTACAACGATGGACTGTACAATGGGCCAAAACGGAACGGGAGCATAACTGACAATTTCCGTAACTGCACATATTATAGTGATAAGGTACAACACCCAGATGTAAGATGTAATATAATATATAATATGATAGAAGAAATGAAATTTAAAGCAACAATAGTAGTAATGATGTGGTTCTACAACTCAGAAAACCACAGCAGTCAGTTAGAGTAGAAAGCAGTAGATAATTTTGTAGAAAGTGAAAGTACTAACTTTCACATCATCAGTACGAAAATAGAAAGCAAATGTGTGGTAGACCGTAGGTAGGTAGGAGGATACGGCAATACTACACCACTCGTGATGTAGTATAGTATGTAGTTTAGCAGTCAGGAAGTTGCTTGTTGTAGTTGTAATTTATTTATTATTAACGCTCATGTTTCACTGTCATTTCATTTCTAGAGTAATTCTGAAATAACGTATGCCGAGCTGTGCCTAGACACCCCGGGGCCTAATGGCAATCCGGGCATGATAGGTCCAAGCGGGGGTGTTGTTGGTAGTGGCGTCAGCGGCGGTAGCGGCAGCATTGGGGTCGGCAGTGTAGGAGGAGGATGGTCAACGGTGGACCGGAAAAGAAGAAGAAATCCTATGGATGATCCAGCCAGTAATTCCGTCATATACGCCACAATAGATCATAGTCGAATGAGAACAAATGGTGAGCCTCCAGCTCATTTACAACCCCATCAACGGGAAATTGTCTCCGTTAGGACACCTCTTCTTGTTAACTCACAGCAGGAGAGCTGCGTCTAGCCAAAGCAAACTTGCGATAATCCTATGATTATATGAAAATATTTTATACTACCGAACAAATTATAGATATCTACTTAAATAATCAAAATTTAATAGAGATGATAATGTACATAGACGCCGTCGGTGAGTAGGAGCATAAAACAGAGCAACCATCAAAATATTATTACGTACACTTATTATACATATACTAGCTGTTTGACATCCAAAATGTATAAATTTTAACCACTGCTGTGTTAATTAATTTTGTAGTGCGATTGCTCTGCCTCTTGTTTGACGCATGTAAAACAGCAGGTTACATTTTATGCTTTTGAAAGTGCGTCCTTCCCTACGTTACACTGTATTGCTCTTCTACACTAAACTTTTGAGAAAAGCCTGTTATACACTGATGATGAGCAATGAACGTACTAAATTCTCTACTACTTGTTAGGTCCACCCACATAGGTACTTATTCTACCGTTGTAAATTGTTATTATATGTGTGTACACCATCAAAATAGCTGTAATTTAAAAGTGTTAATTAAGTTTATGCATTACATAAAACGTACGTACTTACTTGTTATATATTATGTATAGCGAATGCTTTTTCAAAATAGTATTAGCATGGGCAACTTTCACTCGTCGACTATTGTATTAATTAAAAATGAATGTGCATACTATGTACAACATAGATAACGTACAATGTTGACGTGTTAAGTTTATGTTAGTTAATGAAGTACATGTACATAGCACATACAACATGATAATGATGTAGATTTGTAAGTATAATGAAAAGTGTATATTTTCTACAGTTTTGGCAGCTTCAAGTAGATGATCAAATGCTGGTATTTATTTCAGGAAATAATATGTAAGTATTATATGGAATCGTTTATTCAAACATTTCAGATCCGCATGCTAAAACACTAGAATAATGAAATATTCGCCCCATAATGAGATTTTAGGCTAAATTTAATAGAACTGGGGATTTCTTTGAGAATCAATGGAAAACTCATCAGTAATTTTAAGATTTGTGTAAACTTTTATAATCGAAATCCGTGGCAAGTTGCAAATGTAATGTCAAATGTAATATAATCTATTTAAACTAGAAAGTTGTTAACATACTATAACTTTGTAAAGTAAAGTGAGTTAAATAGTTAAACTATATGTATCACGCACTTTCTAAAATCTATTGTCTCTAGAATATTAAAGTACTTTACTGGTAAAAACGTTTTGTTAAAATATTATTGCCTGTAAATTCAATGCGTATTTTAGTAATAATTGAATTCATTTTTATTCAAACAGATCTGGTGTATTAAAATGGTTCAATTAGTACGAGGCATCTCCAAAAAATGTTGAAATTTACAGTAAACCTACTTATGAATGAATATACATATTACATACCTATGTGAGTTTAAAAGATGTTTTAAAATAAATCATTAAAATTTAGTACTATTACTGTACTGTGATCTGATCTCGTTATCGTAAATGTAAAAATTTATAATCCAAATTAATGTTTAATTAAGGGCAGATAGTAGTAAATCATTTGATTCGAATACTAACAACAAAAATTGCAAATAATATGGATTTAAAAGGAGTAGAATGAGAAAAAAGTAATTGAAACCGCAAAAGCGCATATTCCATTCATTTATATTATTCAATATACATAAGTTGGTAGGTTATATAATGCTTCCTTTTTAAGAGGCAGATTTTATAGCTGTATCAAATGCTTGCATACTGACTTGATAAACACATAAGCAGCGATGTTAGAATCTTTATGACAAATTAATACCATAAGAAATAAAATATTATGAAAATATCTGGAATTCAATATTATACATTATGCGAGAATAGCCAGTTACATAAAATATGAAAACGTGTTACATTTTGTGTATTTCGATTATTTTGATCATCCTTTCATGATTAAAATTTTGAATAAACTCTTTAAAGAGGTATAATAAGCGCAACGCTGTTAGAGAACTAGCAAGTAATTTATGATGCATCCATATAATGAGATGAGATTGAGCTATTGAGCAAAAAAATCGAGGTGAGGTTGATGACGGTTTTGGTAAATTTAGATGAGTCGAAATTTTCAAAAATACATGCATAAAACTTTCGTAAACGCAAAAAAAAAAGTTAAATATAAGTAGAATAATCATTTTTGTTTGATTTTTAAACAAACAAAAAAACGAAATAAAATTACAACATAGCATATTAGAAAAGTGTAAAGTAATTGACTGATTAATGATATGCTGACGTTTTACTTATAATGTCCTTTACTATCGAATTATGTATGTATTAATTTTTCAGCACATTGTGTGGTAGAAAACTGCAAAACAATGGCAAAATGCTGTGCAATGAATTGATAAGGAAAGGGCTTGTTGGTATAAGTTTTAACTTACTTTATTACGAAAAAAATGTTTTACTATCCAAAAATAAAATAAAAATTATTATGAGTAAACACGTATGTTTAACTTTCCGCACATTAGGAAAGGAGAAAAATTAAAAACTACCTATGTTCCATTTAACTTACAAACTTTCAATGTAGTTGATTGATAATGATAAGCCTATGGAAAAGGTGAAAGTTACGATAAAATGTATTGATTGGGATTGAAAAATCATAATCACCTAAAATGGTACCTATATTTATAGAAATATTGAAGCTGATGCATTTTATCGATATTAATCTTAAATTAAATGTGAATGAAATATTAGGAAACTAGAAATACAAGTCGGTTTCAAAATAAAGTTATAAACCGCTGATTTTTTATTTGATTTTGTTTTTATTCAATAATGTAATTTGTACTGCGCGTTTTGCAATTGGTAAGTTATATGTCAAACTAAAAGCTACTGATGAAAAGTATTGTTGTGTTTTTGTGATTATTGCATCTTATGCGATCCGCATCGTTGCCATTCATTCGCTGCTTTACTCCAAAATTAGGCCTCTATAAATATCGTTGGAATTAATGGGAAGTAATTAAATGACTAAGTAATTTAATATAAGGGTGCAGTCCGCAATGTAATAAAATAGTATGATAAGGTGTAAATTATTTTGTTGATGATAGAATAAAGGCATGATGTTCGTTCGTGTGTACTAGCTAAATATACAAGTATTAAATTATATTGCATTAAAAACTAGCCTACCTAAAATGAATATTGTAGTTTTAAGCTTGCATGTACAGTAACATCTTTAAGAATAATGTAAAAGATAAAAATGTCATTTTTTGTCAAAAAATAAAATACTCAGATTCACATTCAGACTGTTCTCTTGCCTTTTTTGTGTCTTATTGGCTATCAATTAGCATTAATCAAGTATGTACATAATATGCATATTACAGATCTACAGGTGACAGGTAAATTATTCAAGTCGCCAACGAAGTCCAGTTATGCATATTTCAATTTCACAGAAAAAATTGAAAATCCAACTTTACGACCAGCATAACACAATACTTGAGCACATAAACATGATCTTATTCTAGTCACTGAGCTCAAGAAGATGTGCTCTGAACCTGAGTACCATGTCAAGTCATTCAATTTTCGGCAATTCGGCAGTAAGGACACAGTTCTGAAATCCCAGTGGTCTATAGCTTTCAAATGCTTCCAATTTCGAAAATAGCACATTACACATAACTCATACAGAAAGGGTTCTAAGAGAATTTTTATTCAAGAGAAACTTTGACAATCATTATTTTGATGGTGAATAGTGATTCAGCATAATGCTGCAAAGCTTCAACAGACCAGAAAATTTTACACTTAACCATTGATTCAAGATTTACACGTTTTCTACATTCAATAACTAACTGTGACGCGACAAAATAACATTTTAGAATGTTTAGAGTTCTACGACTGAGAATCAGACCAAGGTCCGAGCAAGTTGATGTGACAGCATTTTAATGATGGTGCTCAGCAGCTTCCTTAGCTTTCTGTGCCTCCCACTTTGCAATGTTTGCAGGAGAGCGAGCTAAAATACACAGAAGTTAAGCATCAATTTAAACAGTGTTTCTAAAACTCTATTTAATACTTTACAATGTATGCTAATGGTTCCACAAAGTGCAAACAACACAATATCGACATTCAAGAATATCAATGGTATTCAGAATCTGGTAAAGAATATTAAAAAAAACATATCATACCTTTTCCTTGGATCCACATGAAAATGGGTAAGCAGAGGGCAGTACTGATGCACCAATATCTAAAGATCCACTGATTCTGCCAGTAGAACCTGTACGGAAACTGACGAACCTGTGCCGTGAAGGTGTAAGGATACTTCATGGTCCTATCAGTGATCTTTTGCCTGCCAAAATAGAATAATAAAAACCAAACATCATTAAATTAGTAGTCAATCAAACAACGTTGGGTAACGTATATGGGCGTAAAATTAAGCCTTGATAATTTTTCATTAATTCAATTGAAAGCAAAGTAAACCTTTCACAACACCATGTTCACCATAATAATAATCGACAATAGTAATTAACCTTAGTTAATTTTAACCACTCAGCAGAAACTAGTACCGTAGGAATCTAAATAATTTACTTACATTTGGGCTATCTTGTCCATTTTGATTGCTGCTCCTGGTGGCGTAAATCTCACTCTTAGTTAACTACTTTGACCTTAAAATATTCGAAACTGAGGACCTCCAACAATCCTCAAATTCAGCTGTGTGGGTTTCGGCAAAATCAGATGATAAAAACCAACACCAACAATAACACTATGCAAATCCTACAATACCCAATACAAATGGCGAGTTGAGTAGAGAAGTTAATGTATTTTATACCAACTAGATTTCTCCATTATATGGAGGACCATTTCATACTTCCCGTCTGTTTCTTCTCACCACAGAGTGTTTATGGTTCACCAAAGCTAGTGCTCAAACAAGCACAAACTATTTACAGAGCGCAACCCCACTATGCTCTGGGTGAGAGTCACTCACACTCACTCACACCCATCAGACACAGACCAAAACAAAGCATAGTGCATTTACTTTAGCCCATAGAAAATACCAGATGCATTGACAAGAGCTGGAATGATAAAAGCTGGCTTTGCGGCTTCTAATTATCTATCTCTTCTCTTAGTTTTGTAACCTTTGCTGGCTAATGCAATGCTGGAGACTTAATTGGATAAAAATACAGTTTTGTGTAATTTAATAACTTTTTAATGGTATATGACGCCATCAAAATTTAGTTAGGATTGTATTAGGAGACTTATTTGCGAGTATTAGTTCTGTTAGTTGTGTAAGTAAATAAATTAGTCGTAAAACTGCCATCCAAGTCACTTGGTTTAATTGTCAGTATTCAGAGTGGTACTTGGCTTGAAACTGACAGATCAGGCATCACCTGTGGGAAAACGACGCCAAAAAATTTGATTGATCTTTTTATGTAGGTGGGTATCATCGCTATGGAATAGGATTATATGCATGATGAATGATGTTGAGATTGAGTTTGTCAGGGGTCGTGTGCTTGTAGAAAAATTTAGAAGATAAGGTGTAGCACCTCTATGGGCGTAACTATTTAATTATTCGTTTTGTTTATAATAGGGATTAAAAGGAGAAAGGGTCAGTCGAAGCTGATTCTATTGCAGCCGTTTGGGCAACGAACCGTTTGTCGGCCCATCTAAATTTGTAGTGTATAGGGATTCATTGGCGTTATACTTGCTGGTCTGAAATCTACACAGCGATGGGTGTTCCAGCATTTTTTCGGTGGCTGACCAGGAAGTATCCCTCAGTCATAGTAAACTGTATTGAAGATAAGGTATGGGTCAAGACCATAGACAAAAGAAACATTAAAACTGCTCGAAACTAAAAATACTGACTTAATCATTTATATTCGATTAGCCTCAAACCGTGGAAGGAACAGAAATTCCTGTCGATTCATCTCAAACAAATCCAAATGGAGTCGAATTCGATAATCTGTATCTCGACATGAATGGCATCATTCATCCCTGCACCCACCCAGAAGATAAGTAAGTTTTTAAATAAACATAAATACACACGACACACACCACATACACATAGCAGTTATAGACTATCTGGCTGGATTGGAGTATGACATCAAACTTATATCGTTTTTTTTCAACAGACCTGCTCCAAAAAATGAGGACGAGATGATGGTCGCTATTTTTGATTGTATTGATCGGCTATTTAGAATCGTGCGTCCCCGAAAAGTTTTGTACATGGCAATCGATGGAGTGGTAAAAACTTATTCGCTATTTTCTTTATGAATCCATAAACTGTAATTTCTCTCGGTACCGTCATGAATCTGAATCATTATTTATCTATCCTCCATTCTCTCTAATAGGCGCCTAGGGCAAAAATGAATCAACAGAGATCTCGTAGGTTTAGAGCGTCTAAGGAGACTGTGGAGAAAATAAAAGAAATTGAAAGAATTCGTGAGGAACTGATGGCAAAAGGATGCGAACTCCCCCCACCGAAACCCAAAGAGGACCATTTTGACAGCAACTGTATAACACCAGTAAGAACAAAACTGCTTGTTGGACAAATTAAACTAAAAAAATCAGCTCACTTTATTACAAGATTCTATGTAAATTTGTACAGGGAACGCGCAGCAAGAAGAAGCCGCTAATGCAAACTGTTACAACAAGCCTTCGTACATTCCAGGAGGTCAGTTTGCACCAGTGGTAAGTTACAGTAGTACAAGTGTGTCATAAAACACATCCTAATGAAGTCTTCCTAGAATGACGAATACTGAACTTTTAATTTTGCATGTTGTGTTGATACATGTGTAACAGGCAATAGGAAGCTCTCCTGGTGCAGTTCAGCAAGCAAAGAAAGAAGCATACGATATGCGAGTAAATGGAATGAATTCTGACGCAAGATCAAATAGAGATGCTGCATTGGCTCTCAAATCAATGTTGCAGGTACATTGGCAAATAAATGACGAGAACAATGTAAATATGACAATTTTTATTTTGTTTTAACTCTTCTTGTAACATCAGCATAAATATATTATTTTATAAAGTCGCCTGGTGGATCCTCTGATGATTCCTCGGCTCCACCGACTCCGAAGAAAAAGGCGGATGACTCAGACGAAGAAGACAATGATGAAGTACGTCTGTGGGAAGATGGATTTAAAGACCGTTATTACGAATCTAAATTTGATGTTGGTCCTGATAATTTCGAATTTCGAGCTGAAGTGGGGCGGCAGTATGTAAGGGGTCTTTGCTGGGTTCTCCGCTATTACTACCAGGTTATTTGATTTTTTGTGTGCATTCAGTTTAGTTTGACCTTTTACAAAACTAGAATTTCTGTGATGAAATAAAATATTGTGAAGAAGTCAGTAATAAGGAAATATAAATATACACAGGGTTGTGCTTCGTGGAAGTGGTATTTTCCTTACCACTACGCACCTTTTGCTTCTGACTTTCTAAACATTGGTGATTTGTCTACGGATTTCGAAAAGGCAACCGAGCCTGTAAGTTTTGTTGTTGATAAATTGAAATTAAATTTAGCCAAGTATCACTTCTTTTAACCACATTGTTACTCTCAATATTTTACTGGATAGTTCAAACCATTGGAACAGCTAATGGGAGTATTTCCTGCTGCAAGTCGTTCACATGTCCCGGAACCGTGGGCAGAACTTATGACTGATCCGGTAATGTCCTTAAGTAATTGTGTGTATGGGATGAGCCCTCACATGTATGAAGTTTTCTTTCTTGTTGATATGATTCTCGTCGTACTTATACTTTAATAACACTACAATTTGTATTACTACAGGAATCTCCAATCATTGACTTTTATCCCGAGGATTTCCAAATTGATTTGAATGGAAAAAAGTTTGCATGGCAAGGGGTGGCACTGTTGCCGTTTGTTGAAGAAGTTCGCTTAAAAGAGACGCTACGTCCTTATTATGATAAATTGACGGACGAAGAGAGTAAGCCGTAATAGAATACTATTAGAAATAAAGTCGGATCGGGATAACGCGAGTTTTAACACGGGTCGGATTTGATATACGTTGTTATTTTAGGGAGACGAAATGTTCGGGGTGACGATCGTTTGTACATTCGTAAAGGTCATGCTGGTTATGACTTCGTAACAGGCTTGTATGAAAATAATTTTGGTGTGGATGAACAAGCGCCTTTGGATCCAAAATTGTTCGATGGAACCAATGGAATAACACTGGTGGCAGAAGAAAATGTGCCTTTCAAGGGGTATGTAACGCATTCTATGTATCCTGTTTTACGTTAATAACGAAATTTAAGTAACTGAAAGAAAACTGATTTACTTAATTTTATAGCCAGTTAAAGTCTCCAATAAGGGGTTTGTTAGAGTTGGTGGAAAATCAAGTTGTTTGGTAAGTTATGCTCAACCAGTAACTCACATATAAATTTATAAACACTAACAGAGTTGGTTAGTTTACTCCTGCAAATTTGCATGTTTGATTTTAGTTGCCGGTTTCGCGATCCAAAGTTTGATGAAGGATACATTTTTCCAGCAGTTAGATTGCCAGATGCAGTGTAAGTAATGCTTAAAAATTTAAAACCGATGTACATATTTGCCGTTAACCCATATATCATCTGTGCCGATATAACAATAGATATGAATGTTTCTCTGATATGAAATTTAGTGATCCCCCACGAGTATTAAAACCTGGCGACCTTACCCCAGACCAGTCTCGCAATTGGCGTCCAATGATTGGAATGACGCATTCAAATAAACGAGCCTCGTTAGATGCCAGCGGGCACCGTGCACTTGCTCATGAGGGTTATTCTAGGGGTCATGGTCAGTATAGTAATATGCCACCACCAACAGCAGGTAATCCCTATGTGGATCGTCACGAACGCAGCTACCAGCAGCACCGGAATAGACCCTACGATGCAAATAACAGACGGGGAGGAGGAAATTCGTACAACAGAGACAGAGGTAAGAAAAAAGTTACAAAAGGGTGACGCAAGTTCAGTGCTTTTTATTCATCTGATGTTGTTTGCATGGGATATTTATTTCATCTTGGTCGTCTTGTTATTAATTGTATACACAGGTTTGTAGTTGCATTCACAGAGATTGTATTGAAAGACGTTCTTAGCTGTATGACCCTCTGAAAATTTGGCTTATTGAACTTAAATAATACAACTTCGATTATGTCGATAAAACATCCATTCTTTCCAAAATAAATATTTTTCAAGTTTTATCGCAAAAGTAACGTTTCAATTCTTAATCCGTCTCGACAAGTGGAAACCTTTTGTACTATGTGTATTTTATGTTATGTACCTCATTGATTCGCTACTGTAAGAAAGGGAACCAAGCGGAAACTATTTGTTACATAAAGAGTTTACTAGACCGTGAGGTAAACATTTTAGAGCACGAACGATGTTTTTTACTTCATCAGCTCTACTGAAAGGTTTTTGTGTATAAAAAAGGAAACAACCAATTTATCAGCTATGTACTCGGCATTCACCCATGTTTACTTTGTAACATTAATACATTTTATGATTGAAGTTTACCTTTAAATATTATTTATTACCCGAAGCATTATTACTGGCACAATGAGATTCTTATCTGCAAACATCGGCTACCCTTTTTTATGGATAACTTACATGTTGTTGATAGTCATCTTTGGAGAAGGGACTTCTCTTTGAAATTTGATTACATTTTTCTGTTTTGTTTTGTAACATTTTCAACGATTATAATTTTTAGGTGGAGGTTCGTGGAATAATTCCGATAGAGGTGGTGATCGTTCCAATGCCAGACCCCGCGAGTATGGGTACAGCACGGGGTCTAGCCAAGGCTATGGTGGTGGTAGCGGTTATAGCCGAGGAGGTGATAACTCTTATTATGGAGGAAGAGGGTACGTATTGTTTATAGAAATGTGCATTAAGTCGGTTCACGTAGATTAATTGTGGTTGATTGATAGAGATGGTACAAAAATGTGAACATTTATAAATACGCAAGGTAGGAAATTGTAATCAACAAAGCCACATAATTTTCTGAACTATCTGCAGCAACAGTGGTGGAAACAACTACAGTAACTACGCGAGTCAGTCTTACGGATACTCAACGACAAGTGATAGCAGTGCTGGTGGTTATTATTCATCGTCATCATCATCAGGTTACAATTCACACTACAACCAAAACCAGCAAGGTAGATACGGATCTGCATCGTCTTATGGTAGTGGGCCTAACAGTTATGGGTATAACTCTGGCTCAGCCAGTCAGAGTCGACGTGGGGACCGTCAGGACCATCGTAGTAATGAACGAGATGCTGGGCGGCGTCAAGAGGGTTATTATACTACAGGATATTTCACTGGCAGCAGTGGTAACAGTAACAACAGTGGCAGTGGCTACAATAGCGGCCGAAGGTATCAATGAAAGTCGACAGCACGCTCTTTCATGGAAGATCCCCTATTTTGTGAACATCAAACGCATCAGCAAAGCTTTATTGGTACAGAAGAGTACAAATAATAGAATACATAGTAGTTGGATGTGTAGGGATCCTTTTCTTGTCCGTGAATGAAGGGATGAGTTGCAGCATATGATAAAAATATTAAACGTACATGTAAAATCGTTAACCACCATGTATTCCTTATGGTGTATATAATTTAACTTTTTTATGTTACAGACGTGCATGCACAATGTTTCAAAAATTGACAAGAATATGGTTATAATTTGAATAAAGAAGTTTACTTGCAATTTAACTTTCATGCTTGTTTCTCTATATTTATCCATTCAAAAATCACTAATTACACATGATCATGCGGTTATTCGCAACTTTAGGATTCATGCTATGGTCGAAAATACAAAAAAAAATCATCCTAATTGCTTTCTTTTCTGCCCACTTTCTCATGTTCTGATGATGGTTTACTGTTTGAAACCGAAACATCAATATACTTCACTTATTTAAGCCAATGTCCTCTAACATTGTTTATTCCCATAAAATACTTTTAATTTGCAGAGACTTATTGCTTTGCTTTTGGTGAGGTTTCCTTTTGCAACTGTTCCTGTGAAAATCGATTTTTTGCCTCCTTATTTATGTCATCTGGAATATTTTAATGGGAAGTACCACAAAAGTGAACTGACAATTAAAATCAACGGATGAATTCAGGTTTTACTATTTTTTCAACGTGCATTAAATGTCGTGCTTTGCAGGTTTCAGTAATAATGACTGTACATGGGTTACAATGAATTTAATCATATAATACAATATTTTGCCATCGCATCAGACACGTTCATCGTTGCAACTGCCCATTCCATGAACGAAGCTGAAATTATAAAGTTTTCTGGCCCCTCCAGTACTTGATATATCCCTTTTGTATGAATTTCGAACTGAAGCTGAAGTGCTCTTGAGTTGGCATGACGTGGTGGTGCTTATGAGGTTCGGGTTGTAATTTTATGAAAAAAGAGACATTGGGTTTTCGTTTTTCCGTTCTTGTAAGCTAACAAAAGTATGATGATGGAAGCTGGTTTACCCTGACTGACTGGCTGGAGACAGCTTGCCTAGATGCAGTTTTTAAAAGAATATAGTCAGCATTTTTGACGATGATGCCGTGTGTGAATTAATCGTAAGTTTGCTTTATTTTCAGGCTGTGCTTTCTTGACAATGATGATAATGAATGCTGCAATCTGCAGAGGGGTAACATTATTCTCTTTTGTAGATGTGCATATTACGTATCTAGCATTTGAACCAAAATATTTAAATTGTAGATATTATTTTAACCGATGGAATATTTTTATGCGTACCGAACGAGTAGTGCGTACCTGTTCCTTTTTTCGCTTGTGAACAAATAGGGGCATTGTGCGAATGCTTGATTCAAATAAGGTAGCAGCAACTACTACTATTATTGAACCAACTAGTTTGCCAGCTTTTTCATTTACTCCACACTTTGAAATCTGGTACACAATGTTATGTTCTCTGAGCCAAGTTACAACGCCAATATGCTGCTACCCTATTTAGAAGACAATATGAGATAAAGATTGGAACTGGAGCTGTGCTGGAAACCAACTTCATATTTCAGTGTGCATCATCGAGGCAATCTGGAAAATTCGTTAGTTATCACTGTGATCAGGATAATAATGAAAGTGAAATGTTTAATATATGTATGCTTGTCATCATTATTGAAAATTTTTCTATTTACTAACGAGCTGAGTGAGTAATTAGCATTCGTTTGTAAACCAAATTAAATGGGCTTGCCACCACACATCACACACACTGTGATCCTTTATTATGCAAGCAAAGTCAAGTGTCTCTTTGATGACACTGTTGTGTGATGATGATGATGATTTTGATTTGATGTGAGTGAGCAAAGTTAAGTAACTGAAAAGGTTGAGTCTTTTCAGACCATCTTCTTCAGTCATGTGTAAATACACTATTAAAAGCTGTGGAACTGGTGGAAGCAAAGAAACCAAAATCATTTCCATTTTTGCTTGCTTTGCACTGAATAATGCTAATAAAACCCCAACAAACGACCCAAGTCAAACCAACTACTACACTCCAACAAAAAACTCACTAAACAGAGTTTAGAGTTTACTGACGTACTCGACAGAAACTTTTTTCATTTGAAAGCATACGTGTCATACATATTTTGTCACAGTCACAAGCACATTCTTAATTTTGCCAGATCTGACGATAATCCATTCATATACATACTTGGAAAAGGGTAATACCAGACTTTCATATGGGCCCTGGTAAGTACGGTACGGTAGTTTCTTAGTAGCTATCTCTATTCCTTTTATTCGTTGCAGCAATTTTCATCTTGGAAAGTTTCAATAGACAGACTTGCCTTCAGAGAAAGTGAATAGTTCGCTTTGCATTGTCTGTAACGCAATCTACACTCCACTCTCTGTGCTTTTGCATGAAACGAAATAACCAACCTTATCGTAACCGTCATTATATATTACATCATGGTAAGTCGAGAATCATTTTGCAAGCTTTTCGTTTTTCAATTCAAGTATAGGTATTACTGTCAGTAACGTCAAATCAATTCTTTTCCATTTAATAACTTTTTATATTTCTGTAAATACTATTATTTAGATAAATGGAATAAGAAAGCAAGTAACCCATGCTTAAAATATTTAGTTTCGAATTTAATTGTCATTGCAAAAAATGCCTGTTTAAGAATTTTTTTCTCCATGTTGTCATTCAGCAAGTAATTAAATCTGTTTAATGCAGTTTGTATCAGTGAAGAGTTTTTAATTTAAAGCTGACAATATATAATTTTGTTTCCTGCAATCCACTCGGAAGTCATTTCAGTAAGTTTAAAATAAAGTACGACGATAGTTAGGAATGTAAAGAAACCAACATTATCTCCGTTCTATAATCAAGCCTTGCTAAAAAGGAAATTTTGTTTATTAGAATTAGAGTACTTAAATACATGATGACACGTTCATTTTACTATGCAAAATATACTTCTTATATGAGCTTGTGTGAATGCATATCATATCTATTTTCAATTTGAAACTATCAAATTTTTAAACGTTTTTTCCTACTGCCAGCGATCGAACTAGAAAAAATTTAGCTCAAAATACTGTGTAATCTTTTGAAATAATGCTTTAACAGAACGCGACAATGCGGAATAAGACATATTTTTAACAATAATGATGAGAGCTAAAGGGGGTTCTTATATTTTCAGTCGATGATACTCCGTCTTAAGGAATTGACTTGCACCCGGCAAATTGCGGTGTGTTCCTATTCAAGAGCTTACTTATGTTCTATCCGAATTCTCTATAATTTCATGAAACGAAGAGTCGGATCGTGCCTAAGCGTAATGCTGAATGTATATATAGAATATTTTCCAACGATAATAGTATATGAAATCCTTTTTCCCTAAGCCGCACCGCTATAGTAAAACCACTTGAGCTTTTATTTTACTCGAGCTTATGCAAAAGTTCCAAAAATACCAGAAAAGCTGCTGGTAGCATCTCTCAGTGTTCACGCAGAAAATTCCCCACAAGGTTTGTTCCTCAAGTGGGACAATATTATATACGGTCTGTCCTGCTGTACAATAGCAATAAATACATACTATTCAAGAATATTTTTTCAGAGTATATAAATATAGTGACAGAGTATATAGCAGCGGGTTCCATCAGAAAAAAACTCAGGTACATAGATAACCCTTCTGAACTGCCACTTTTGCGATTGAAAAAATGCGTATAACGAGTTTCTGCTGAGCTAAGTAAGTGAACGAAGCCAGTTACAAAAGAAAATTTTCATTTTTTCTTCTTTGATAAGATACCATAGACAATGATGAACACATCACTATACTGCTACATTACATCTCCACCGCCACTAAAAATGTACTTCAACCAGCCGTAGAAGAGCCAGAATACTTACTAAGAAAGTAAGAGGAATGTCACAATATTGTTACATTTGTATTCTATTTTGCATGCATGCTGATGTGAAATTGAAAATCTGACAATTTTCTTTTTGTTGTAAATAAAGCCGACACGACAATTCTATTTTTTTTTTTTCTTAGCTTTCAAACTATTTCCTTGTTCTTCCCTCCCGGGAAACCACTTTGCAACTGTGAGCGAATAAGGACACTTATCATTTCTCTTATAGTTGCTGCGAACCGGCTTCCATTTGGGGGCACTTGAGATGATGATGAAAGAACGAATACTATCAAAAGGAGAAACGGAATGCACGTTCGTTGTTTCTTTTGTTATGCATGTGTAGGTAAATGTTTTATGTCATATGTATGCATATATTTATATTAATATGAAAAGAACATATAATTTATCGTATACCATATTATGACATAACAGTCTCCATTTGAAGCGAACCGCGTACTTAAAAATACAATTTCACTACCAACCAGGCAAAACTTAATCTAGATATTGATATTTTTGATAAATCGATTAATTAGCTTTGTTTTATTCTGGAAGCATATAACATGAAAATACAAGAAACATGTACATGCACAGATCGAAGGAAGATTAGACAATTATCTGTAAAGCAAATGTGGCATACAGTGCACGCGAGAGTTCAGCTTGAAAGTTGAATTTAATGAAACGTGAAGAAAATACGAGAACAAAAGATGAAGAAAAACCCTGTAGGCCGATTGTGCAAAAGTATTACATGCAGGTACTTGAGATCCACTACTGTACCGTCATTTTGTCCGGTAAAAAATAAGAAAAACACTGTGTTTTTACAAAGCCTGTCTCTTTCTCAACACAACTTGACAACTTCACCACAGCATGCGACCTCATAACACCTTTGGAACAAATGTGAATTTGCGGATGAAGAAATCTTGAAAATTCTTCAATAATGTTGTATTATATAGCTTGTGCGTCATCTTTTTTGCTTTTTCTTTTGTTCTAAAATTTTATTATTAGTCAAGTGAAAGCACTTGAAGGACCTTCTCTCTGCTGTCTACTACTTGAAAAAGTGAAAGAAGAGGGAAGCAGTGACGAAGATGTGAAGAAGATGAGATGAGAAAAAAGAAGAACACGACAGGACGACGACACGACTCCTCTCACGTTATTAACCACAATACTTCCACTTTCATCTGTTTCATAATCATAATCATCATCATCACATTCAATTCAAACATACAAAAGTAATATCATTATATTGTATTTTATTTCTTATCATGTGGATGGGAACGAACAAGAGCCTGAAGAGAAATGGAATAAGTCAAGTTGAAAAATCTCTGATAATCGTGCCTCGTTCTTTTTTCAATTCTCTCAAATGAATATCTAAGTAAGCCACTTGAGTCTACTACTACAATACTTTATATTACTAGTGGTAGCTACTAAAGCAAAAAAAAAAAACTTTTCATCTACAACTTTTCATTTGATTCTTCCTTCCTTCATATTTAATATGATTTTAACAAGGAAAAAAAAAGAAAAATATAGTAATAACTTCATTTCTTTTTCTCTTTCCGTATAATTACATCATCACAGGTAAATATATCGTGGCAAAACCAAATCTTTCCACTGAACCATAAGGACAATACAAACTTGAAAAGTTGAAATGCACGATTTTTCAATGATCTGGACCATTTTTTATGTCTTGGCTCATCTACCTTTTGTTGAATGAGACGAAGATTTTCAAATGATAATATTTTGCTATCTTCTGGTATTGCTGGTATTGTTATATTAATTCATAAAAGTATACAACGCATACTTTTAACAGGCTTTCTCCACAATGTTCAACCAAGCATGTATGAGAGAATGAATGAGGTTCTTGCTCAGCTTTGGCTGTGGGTACATTGTCATGTGTAATGAATGATTCAAATCAGATAACAAAAAATTTACCTTTTCCCATCGTCCTCATTCCAAAAATATGCATACATTTTAAGTCTGATTCTTTTCAGATCGTGTGGTATGTCTGTCAATGCTTTATCCCGAGCAGATTCTCAGACAAGATTTTGATAGGTTTACTGACTTATTGCGGTATGATAAATGTAGGTATATATGTATCTATAATGACATTATGTAACATAATCTTTCAATCAAGTTCCCACACACAAGTCATTACACAATGGCATTGCGCGTACCTTTGTAGAAGCAGATCCTTACGATATGAATCTACTGTCTCTTTTGCATGCGCTGAACACTATGAACCCTGTACGGGATACTCTGTCCCTTTTGTCTAAATATGTATTGAACAATGGACTGTTATCGGAAAGCACGAGACGTAGCAGTCACCACATACGGGCCAGTCCATAGTTTATGTGAATTCATCCTTAAAATATGAATGGAGACAAATGAATGGAGTAAACGTGGAATCTGTTGTTCCATTGGAATTCGTAGTAACATTTGTAGGTATGCTCGTATAGTGGAGACTTCTTGTCGCCACGCTCTTCATCGTAGTTGTTGCTCTGTGAAAAGTGTAGTTTTTGAGCATAATTATTTTGATATGATCAACATGCTAGTAAAATGATTGTACGCAGTTCGTTCTAAACTAGTATAATGTACTGTGTTTTAATTTTTTCCTGTCCACTAATTTCTTTTAGGGTTATTATTACGAACAAAGCGTCAAATGAGGCGGAAGTGGGACCTCCATTGTAACGTGAGAAGAATCCAAGATTTTCACACGGCTTACTTGCAGTGAGCCACATGGATGTGAATGGTGATAGAGACATGCAGAAATATTCGGATTCTAATAAAATCACAGGAATTTTCAGAAAAATTCAAATAGCCTCCCTCTTTGAAGGGATAAGTAAATGTCTTATATATGTGTTAATATTTTTTGTAAATTCCTAATTAAATGATGTTTTCCAAAAAAATTGTAGTTGTGAAATACAGCTTTCTAATGTGGCAAAGTAATTTTGTAATATTGTATTTAGGCTGCTGCAGTATCTAAAGTTTTGTGATGCTCAAAAGGATTAAAAAATTTTGAAATAAATATGTAACCTTATTTAAATTATCGAAATTATGTACACACAAGCATTATGCACTTGAGATGATACAAAAGTATAATATATTGTTATGATACATTACAATTTTTCCGCTGGGACAGTCAAGTGCACACAACACCTCTTCAAGTCATTTACCTCAACACTTTAAGAAGTATCATCATCATCATAACATAACCATGATATCGTTACCGGTCAAGTGTTTCACTTTTGCATCCTTCAATTAGACGAAATTCTCTAACAAGTATAAGAGTTACATTTTATTTTCATTTAGTAGCCTCATCATCATTTACTCATCCCTTGAAACATCTTAAATATTTTCATACATTTATAAACTTACCAGGAGTACCATTCATAGAAGTATTTTTGACGATTTTTTCGTTGACTCTATGAGATTTTGGAGTAGCAAAACATTCACAGTTTTTGAATGAGTTACTCAAGATAACAGTATTTTAATGTTGATTAATAATGATAATGATCATATATTAGGTATATATGTTAAGTGTACCATATATATGCGCTTAATGTGAAGCGTCTCTCTGTTCTCGCATCATCACGATCATATTATATGCATGATATGATGATATACATAGTTTGAAGGATTTTGCAGACAGGGATACATGAATGTACATGATCTTCAGGAAGAGAGTGATAGTGATGAGTGGTAAGCATCACCACGAACGATTACTTTTTATAATTATGTGCCACTATTACTACTACTGCTACTCTTTTTTCTACACTGCCACTAAGACTATCAATAAATTCTAGGGCTGTGTTGAGTATTTTGTAAATGACACTTGCACTTACTTGTAGTACTACTTGGTGCCTGAAGCGTCCTTTTCACCCTCTTTTTACAAATAAGCGGGTCCTCCTTTGGTTTACAGTTGTAGTAGTTGCACAGTAGTACACTATACTATCATCGTCGTCATCTACAAAATCCTTGATAGATACTTCATACCATTTTTTTCGTTTTTTTATTCTGAAAAGGAATCATCATCATGATTTTCATCACGGACAACTCGTCAGATGGCAAGAACACACTCGCAATGTGTAAAATTTACAGAGCTTATGGTTAAGTGTTTTGTGCAAAGAGGAGAGGGTTTTTATGGATAAGTAACTCAAAGTACGTAGAGTGCACTACTTTCAGTAAATAAATACAGAATACAACTTCTCTGTTCCGTGTAAATAAAAATTTAGGCAAAAAAAAGAAAATGCATGTTCAGTAAAAGTTGAGACAAGACAAAAGCCGAAATGCAACTTACAAAGTGTGTATTTATGGTTATAGAATATACGACCAAATGTATGGATGGATAAATTTTGTATTCGCAGCAACTGTTTAAGTGTGTTCTAAATCTAAATCCAGAGAAAAAAAAGATATCATTAGGTTATGTGTGTACTGTATTGATGCTTGTTGTTAATTCGCTGTCAAACTGAATAAAAATAAGCCAGCCGATCTCTTAATCCTTCTTTCATAATATCATGTCCATGCGCACGATTTTAACCACTTCACACTTTGACAAAACCTTTACTTCAAATTCTGGGTTTAAAATTCACAGAACATTAACTCTTTCAAATGAAGCTTTTAACAGAACATAGTAGTAAGAGAATATCGTGCTGAAAAATGTAAAAAAGCATAAAACGATTGGTATTGTATAGACAATCAATGAAAGTATTACATTTTACACTGCATAAAAATGTTTGATTCGACTCATCTCTGTCCATGGCAGTCAAATATACGTGTACATTTAATGTTCCATAGTGTCAATATTAACTAATACTGCACAAGTAAAAGAACGGTATTCAGTTAAAATAGCACAGTAGCACTGCGTGAGCATTCCTGAAAACAAAAATTCCTCACATTTTCCTCCTATTTACTCCACTGAAGTACAAAAGAGGAGCAATAATTTACAGATCTGTGAATTTAACTTAACATCATCCTCTTAACTCCTTTTTCCCAAACGCTTGAGGGTCCTTTTTACACTTGAGGAATTGAGGATCCTTCTTCACCTTTTTTACAAGAGCTTCAATGAGAAGAGGCACTGCATGGTGTGAGATGAGAGTCAGTTGTTGTAG
>JAHZMZ010001882.1:0-16492 GCA_027743805.1 Lepidocyrtoides sp. E14
GTGGGACAGCCATGTATGTATGTATACGGTATGAAATGCACATTTGCTAAGGTATTTACACTGATATATATAATAGATGCTTTGCTACCGCTGCTTGGTAGGTTTTTTTAAAATCAATGATCAGACAAAAAAGAGAAGAGCAAAAGCAACACCACTACTTGTACAACACCTAAGTACATACTGTTTTCAGTTCGAAGCCAAGTAAAGTATGTACATAGTTGCTTCTCGTATGGAGTTGAGTATCTCCTGAACCAATTTTTTTTCATCTTTTATTTTTAACTTTGCTCAAGCACCGTACTCAATTGACCAGTCATGCATTTTCAACCCATTATTAATGATTAATCAATACTTAGTTACATCAGTGTAGAACATACTTGCAAGAGAAGTGTAGAATGCATTGTATAGAGAGGGTAATCTAGGTATTACAATTTTCAACGGACAGCGTCTACAAACTGCATTCAATCGACGGTAAATACCTAAACCGGATCTATGTAAAAGTAAATTTTCTACAAATACAAATTACAAAATTGATTTTAATTGAAACTAGCAAGTTTCTTTCGACATACTATACGTAAGGTTATAGAATTTGAATTTGTGGGGTAGGGGTGTCAGATTTCAATTTTAACGACTTTTTAACTATAGAAGTCAATGGAAATAAAAACGCTTTGGGGATTTCATTATAATTTACACGCAATTTTAAATTGCTGAATTGTGCTCACTGTGGTGAGCACGCTATTGAATCATGCATCATCATGGGATTAAGCTGGAATGTAAGCAAGTGCACTTATTTGATGTGCATTCGAATCCATGTGAGATTTTTAGCAGAATGAGAACCTAGTCTGTCTGGTTTAGCACAGTCTAGCAGCAACTTTACGTACTCTGGACTTGCAGAGAATCCATAGAGAGCAAAACACCACCAGAGTAAAAAAAAAAGTTTAATATCGTAGCACAATGGATTAGACTCAAGTGTCTTGGGTATGTGTAGCCCCCTTCACTTGATAATCCACCATTTTTCAAGCTCATTCAGACGTTTCTCATTGTATTTTGAACCACAACTACCGAAACTACATAAAAATGTACTTGGAAACTTGAGAATATCCCTGTCTTTAAAAATATAAAGGACATTGGGAGAAGGGAAAAACTAGCTTTGCAAAGAAGAAAGCTCTCATGTTAAAAGTAAAAGTATAACATTACTTTTACTTAAGTGCTCTCTTACTTTTATAATACTTTCGTGCATTTATACCTAGACATTCTTATGCTTAGTTTACTTTGTTACATTTTATTTGGTTAGTAGCAGCCAAGCATGGTATGAAGTGAAAGAATATGAGAGT
The DNA here is from genome assembly GCA_027743805.1 of Lepidocyrtoides sp. E14. NCBI lineage: Eukaryota > Metazoa > Arthropoda > Collembola > Entomobryomorpha > Entomobryidae > Lepidocyrtoides > Lepidocyrtoides sp. E14. The sequence continues at coordinate 1,332 of JAHZMZ010001882.1, forward strand.
GAAGGGGAGGAAAAACATTAAGTGAATCATATCCTATTTAGGATTAGTTTGCTTTATTTCCCCAATTTATCTCCAGCCTTGTAATAATAATGGTCAGTGCATTGCATCGGAAAAAAGTAAAAATGTTAGTTTTTTTTGCTGCACAGCAAGGCACTACAAAAACTGCAGCAGTAGTACAAGAAACACAATACCTCGTACGGCACAAATTACACACCAACAACAAGTGCATTGTTTGTATAAAATCCATTTTCTAACAAACAAGGCATACCTATTATTTTACCATTGCACTGGTAATATGAAACTTGTCAAATGGCACATAAAATAGTATAGTTAGTAGTTAGATGAATGCTAAAGTTGTTTTTTATTCTACAATGAGTTTGACTTTCTCGAGAGAATCTATACGAGACGTACGACATTAAAAATGTTTTCGGTATAGCTAAGCACAAGCAGTCATCATGTCTCGTAGAAAAAGAGGGAAAAAAGTGCACATAAACTGCACTTTGACCATTACAGCAGCACTTAATACATACTTATATATAAGTATATATATGATACGCATACATACCAGTGACGTGTAATAACATCAATGGCAAACAACGAAAGACTTTTGTATTTGCTCGCTTTTGTGTTCCATTTTATGAATTTCCTCTGTTCTGGTTACTTAAGTTATCATAACATCTTGCTGCCATTATCAATGTGTATAAGCTTATTTATTACATATTTGGAGTAAAAAAGAAAAGAAGAAAATTTTGTTCAAACAATACATGGTTATTTTCTCTGTCCTATTTTTTTACGTTAGACTCTCACTGCTTTTCTTTTGCTGCCAAAATAAGCGGACAAGAAAAGGTCTTTGAAAATCAATGAACAACAATGCATTTACAATGTGAACATTGAACATGTCCACCACCAGCCAATTTCAAAAAGAAGAAAGTAGACGGTGGAACGGCAGTTGTATAAGATATTATGAGGAAGGTCGAACAAATACAGGGCATGGCAGGAAACTTGTAGAGGACCTAAAAAAAGACTGTGATAAAACATATTTTGTGTAAAATAGGATGTGGGATGACCAAAAGAAAAACTTGCTGCGACAGCGTTGTTGGCGACGACGATGACGAATAAGAGGATAGTCTCTTGAGTTTGTTGGGTCCCCATGTCTTTTCCTACAGCGTTAAGAGGGGGCGAAAACTCAGAATAGTAGAGTAAGAGAAAAAAATGTGAAAATAGCTATTGAACCATATGAAAGTACCTATTGTGGTCCACTGGTCAATGAGCCAAAAAATTGAACTACCTCAAAACCCATTATAGACGGTTGGCTTCCCTTTGTTTCGTAACTACATTTTAGTGATAGCAACCTGAAATTGTAAGGAGGAGTGGGAAGTGTAAATACATAAGCAAATACTCATTCCTGAAATCTATTTGGGTGTATTTATGTGGTATAATGTAACTAGGTACATCAGTAGTACAACTTTGACAAAGGAACGACATAGCTTTGTCGTAAAATGGAACTTTTTTTTATGACCGAGTGTTGTTTCGTATGGGCATTTGCTCACTTCGCATACCTATCGTACACCTCCAAAGTTTACACACACATAGAGAGAACATCCACATTCAAAGCGTACTTAGCATTTTTATGTATTGTTGTTTTCTTGTTTGTTTTCTACTGGAAAACGAGCAATGTTTTACATCCTCTGTGTGTAAAAGTCGACCTTGCTTGTTATCATATCCATTGGGAAAACAGCAGAAATCTGCAGAAAATGTTCGGGAATGAAGCTACTTAGGATACAAAAGAACAGAAGACTGTAAAACAACAGCCATAGTTTGAATGCGGGTAAACACAAGACAAGTAAAATATATACACGGTTTGTCTTTTATATGCTCCTGAATTCTACTGATTACAAATGCATTGAAAAATAACACAGGCGTGGACATAAGAAAGCCCGTCCAAAGACAGCAGTGAGGAATGGAACATCTACTTTACATTTTATGTTTATCATTGTCTTTTTTCTCTACTGCACAGTTCTTACCTCTTTTTCTGTGACATGCATTAATAAACTCTACTTGTGGGCTGATGTTGTTGAGTACCTGGGTGCACAAAATGTTAACTACTATACTAGTTTAAGTATTTTATGCTTGTTTATAAACACACCTACGGATGTTTGCGTCGTTGTGTTGTATAAAATCTCATTAATTTTATGAAGAAGAGAATGTAGTCCACAAAACGCAGAGAGACTGACTGACTCATTATTGGTATGGTTGACCATGTGTACCACTTCTACTCTACATATTCACCTACTTTTTTCATTTTGTAGAGTAAGTGTGCTTGGAGGAAAATAAAAAAAAACATTTGAATAATAATAAGTACTCACAAAAATTTACAAGTGTTTTGTTCTTGGTCTGCCTTTAGGAATAATAATAACATTTAATCAGCTTAAAACACAAGTGTAGACGAGCTTATCACAACAGTACAAATAGTAGGAGGCAGGAGGAGCACAACTATATAAAAATGCACATGCAATGCAATTTATTAGAAAGGTTGCATTTTAGTATTGGCTATGGACCACACACTTTTTCATTAATTTTACATGTACCTAATCAACATACAACATAAACGTGCTCTTCGTCACATATAAAAGCGAAAATATCCTTCACAGTTGTACGAGAAGACTACAAAATGCAACTGCAAAAACTACTTGATTGGGCAGAAAATCGCTAAGTACGTGCACTATATAATTATGTTGGTATGTGCATGCAATAGTATGTGCATATGGAAAAGCTATAATTGCTTCAAGTAAGTATCGTGTACTTTAATTAACTTGCAAAAAAACTGTAACTAAACTCAAATTTAAAGATGCCAAAATATAATTTAGTAATAATGCAATGTATAGATAAAGCAGCAACATATGTAGCAGTTGTCCATGATTTTTGTTTCCTATCCTCGTAAAACATTGCAAGCGCTACAAAAGCATGCATAAAAAATGATTGAATTGTGTATGCCATGATGATGACATAATGCATATCAATGAAACATGGCATGTTTTAGTAATATTATGATATACCCTTACTTTTTTGATAATTGTAAGGATTCCCACATAAATAGCCGTATTATCCAATTTGTATTTGAAGGGGACATTTACTCACCAACTAATACGTCTTTTCCACACGATATAATACTTGTAAACAGTGCATATCGGTTAAGTAAAAGGAAAACTTTTAAAGGCTTCATGAAGGTGACAAACAGTGTAATAATAATAATGATATTAAAAGTTGACGTGTCATTTTGTCATTCGTGCTTCTCTTCATTTATTATATGTAGAAAGGGGCACTCTGAATTAATTAGCAACTCAACTGCGCTGAAACACGAGAGTTATAGGTAGTCGTGAATGAATGACTGACATGAAAATAGAACGTTAGAAAATTGCAACACTAATCGAATTGGTTACAAAAATGCATATTATTATACATTCCCTAACTCTGAAGAGAAAAATATAAAACCAAATATGGAGGATTACGTTCATACCAAAAGTTTTGGTTTTGCGTTATCGTGTCCCTCCACCTGAAATATAGATAAATAGTTAAAACAAGCGGTTGTTATCTATATTGTACCATTTTGTTTGGTTTTTCAAATGCATACAAAGTTTGTATTACAAACTCTGAATTTTTGACGGCTGCTGCTTTTCGTACGTCGTGTCTATTTATTTATTATATGCAGCAAGCTCTCATCGGACGCTACCTGAAAGCATAACGTTTTGCGGTTACAAGGGTATCTATCCCGTAGAGAGTTTTCATTTCTGTTCAAAGAAAATTAGAATGTCAAAAGCAGTGTTTCACAGCAACCAACCATCTATCCCTATATATAAGTATCATCCGCACCACTGGATTATAATGAGAAAACGAAACAGTACATGTCCCCAGTGAGCATTTCAAGGTTGCAATCAAACCCTTTCTGTCATCTACTCCCCAGTCAAGTAAACTTGCTTTCCTACAAACCTACTTGTGTACATTCGTAAAAAATAAATTCAATGCTCCACTAAAGAATTTAGCGTAATTCCATTCCAAAAGGATACACAAGTCAACTTACTTTTGCTTAAATTTTCTCTTGTACTATTATTCAAATTCAAGTGTTAGCAGCTCGCAGTTTAATCCACTTCATATGAAAATCACGTTCATTTGTGTATCTCTTTAAAATATATTTACAAAATGTGTGTGTCGAGTTATTTTATTTGGAAAAGGGCAAAACTGATTTTTTTCTAGAAAACATTACTGATGAACTAAAAAGATGGTTTTCACTACATTGAACATCTTCTGAAAAAGTAAAGCAAAATCTTAACGGAATAAACTAGGGTGTACACAGGCAAGCAAGTAGAAAAACCATATTTCCAGTCTTCAGATTTCGTTATAAATTTATGACTCCCAAGTCTTGTTTGCTTCTTTCTCCTTTTGCAAAACAGAGAAATCCCAAAAGATTTTACGTTCACTGCTAACAAAACCCTAACAAAGTGCACCATAAGTATTCGAGCAAATGTAGTGCAAATTTTTAGGCTTTTTGCCATAATGTCTATTCTCAAATAAATACATATAGATACAAATATTACAGATCTGTGTGTGTAAATATACTTATCGGTCCACTATATAATATGTACTGCTGTACTCTGAAATTTTTACCTTAGCACAATAAAGCAGTAAGTTCGTATCAACGTGCAGAGTTATAATCCCAGATAACTTTTCGCAAGTTATGTGCACATTTCCGCTCATCCGTAACATTTTTATGCAATATAGATAAGAACATATATACTACCCCCTATTTCTAACTTTCTTGCAAATTTTTACTGTAAACTAAAAGCTAAGAGTTGTTTGTACCGAGGAGTTTGAAATTGGAGACCACTTAGTTAGGTATATACGTGGCTACGGCAAATTAAGGAAATAGGTCATGCACTGCCTGCACACATACATCTCCTTTTTTGGCCTCCTCTTCTAAATGTTTTGCTTACCACCACATCACCACACAAATTTGCTGTCCTTATTCCTTTCCTTGCTAGAATGAAAAAGGATATGATATAATGCACTGGCATTAGGCAAGGTATGGTGAAAATTTCACATGCATAATCTCTTCCTCGTCGTAGTAATACTGAGCACAAACATGTATCATCTCTCTCCCATTTCACTCAACTTGTTCGAGATTCATGGTCCAAGGAAAGTGAGCTAATGGTGTCATCTTTTACTTATGCATAAGTTTCCATCTTGCTGGTTCCCTGAAGAATGTGAATAGTCAGTTGAGTATATTATGTACAAATACCCACCCAACGTACAAGTAACTACGTATATGCTTTCTTACTTCTTGTAGCTGACGGTAATGGTGTGTAAGTTTTGTAGTGAGTTCCACACGATTTCTTCATGTGAAAAAAGGAGGAAAGAAAATCCGTTACTCTTGAAAAACACTAATACATCATGTTATGATGTATACACACTGCTTCTTTAGTTTACATTCATTGCTACTACTACTCCTGCTATTTCATAATAGAAAATTGTAGCTGTTTTTACTACCGCAATCCATCCACTAGTTCTACTATTACTACCTCCTACACGGTTTTGGACTTTTCGAAGAAGAAAAAAATGCAAGCAAGGTAACGGTGGCGTGCATAAGTATGTAATGCTGGTTTTTAAGTTTTATTCATTGTGTGTTACAAGATTACTATTTTGCCGTTATAGGATTCATGCTGTAATGGGCTTTTCCTTGTACCAAAAAAAATAGTGAGTAGGAGTATCTCCCACATTAAATTTTTCAGTGGCATGACGGCGTTGGTGGTAGTAGCGAAACGAAAACTTATGAGAAGTATTCAGTCATGGCTTTCAAAAGAGAAATTCTATGAGAAGAAAATAGAGAGAAGACATTATTTTATTTCGTACCTAGACATTTGTAATGTATGTGTAGTAATATTATTATTATTATTATTATTATTATCTGGCGCACACAAAGAAATAAAAAGAACTCTGTTTTGCATGCAAAGAAATTCCATTTGGAACCTGAGTTGTAGTTTTGAGCGTCAGTTTGTTCGTGAGGATTCTTTTTCCAGCTACCACAGCACGAAGAAATGGAAATAATTATAGCAATATATATGGTAAATTTATAGATATTCAATAAGCGCTATAATAATTTTCTCTAGTTGTTTTAACGATTGCAATTGGATATTCATGTCATCAGTAGGATTTTTTTAAATACAAAGTCATTTTGCCTTATCCCATTTTTACTGAATTTCGGAGGCATGCAGTGAAACATTACTATATACATTAAAACCATTTCATGACAAAAAATAAAAATGTTGGATTGCAATTGCACGAATATTTTGCAGTAGTAGGATACGGTTCAATACTATTCCCCTATGTAGTAATACTATAACTTTCTTATATCACCGTAAAACAAATCATCAATTATTCTTGGAATTATTCCGTCTTCCTGCTCGTAATGGTGGGACATGACGAGCTGAGATACTATTATATTTTTTATGTGATGAAACATGCGTTTATTTTATTGCGGAATATAATAGAAAAAGACATTAAAATGCGCTCGGATCATATCATTTTTCTATTACCAATTTTACGTCATAGTGGCGTGCATTATTTTACACATTTCCATGATAGGAAGTACTATATGGGAATTTCATGATTTCCTTTTTGCCAGGTATGTAACAGTAACTTCAGGAAATTATATGTGAAGGTAGGATTTATCTCTGTAATATATCTACTTTCATTGCAAAAAATGTACGTGTGCAGATTCTAAAAGGAGGGGCTCATTACTTTGTTCGCCTGACTCTGACTTTATTGAATTCGTTTAAAAAATGCAGATATTCCTACTCACACGCCTTTGTATATTGGATGAATGTATGTGCATATAAGTATATGCCATTAAAGTATTTTTGAGTGATTGCTGACTTGGTGGAAATTGGAATTTTGTTATTTTTTCTAGTATTCAAGATGATGATAAAATGAGACGCAATTCTCACAAGACCCACATTTTAATGGAGTCAAAGTCGATGAGAGCTAAGAAAAAAACTGTTAGCACTCAGACGGTGGTAGATCTGACGTGCAGAGAAAACTGTTGAAAGGAAATACATAAAACGAGAAAGAGGAAATTATATAAGTGAAAATTTATGAAAATTAATACTTTCCCTCTGACTACTTGAAAAGAATGTTTTTGACTTTCTAAAAAATGGAGCATTTTTCGTCGTCCTTTCTCGTTTTAAGGAGTTATTCCCTCGCGTCTAATGAATAGAGAAAAAGTTTCATGAATTTGTAAACGATTTTTTTCAGGAAACGGTTTAAACTGGATTGGTTAGGAGGGGTAACTAGGTACATATAATAATGATAGTCGTGCTAGTTTTATAGGTATACACATATAATATAGCTGCAAAAATTGTAAAAATAGTATAGTAGTAATGGTGGTGGAAAGGAATAAAACAAAGTCTGTTTTCCAAGCAAAGCCCAGCCAAGCAGGATGGATTTCGGATGACTTGCTTTTCTACCTCTCTCTTGTGACATCCGACAGAGAAAACCAATTTTCAACGGTGAAGTGAACTGCTTCTGCCACTTATTCTGTTGAACAATAATTTACTGAAGGAGAAATGTATAGCGGCTTCCATGTGTATAACTGTTTTAATAATCCTGTATATAGTAGAGAAATGTAATGTAAAAATGTGTGAATTATATAGACAAATTTATATTTTGTTAATTCCCTCTTAAAGGTCTAAAATATAAATATACTAATATGCGAAATAATGGCATAATTTCGTATAACCAGCAAAGTAGAAATGGACAACTTTAGCATTTTAGGATAAAATCAAAGTGATATACGTAGTCAGATATTATGTTTCATTTGATCTCTTCAAAATGATTATATAATAGCAATATTTATAGGTATGTGCATTGACATAACAAGTACTTGATGAAGAGACTCAGAGAGAGTGAAAGTAAGTAGCACTGCAAAAATATATACCCAAAGCAAGTACCTACTCATTGTCAGTATTTGAGTAGATTGTGAACTTAAGAGTAAAACTAGCATTGTTTCGGTCGTACTTTGTGCAGTGTTTTAGACTGATACGTGTGGGAAATAATTTTCCATTTATTTCAACTGGTTTTATTACACGGGTCAATTTAGCGAAAAAGCCACACAATACAGAAATTACTTCTTTCTGTTCCCGTCATATTAGTAGGAACTCACATCAGTTTGCGAGTTTTACCTACACGCACACGATTTTCTACTTTCGTTTCTTTCTACAAGCATGACTTGTATGATGCGTGTATCTACACATAAGTATGTTTGTACGTTAGTTAGTCTTGAAGTTTTGAGTACTTTCATGACTTTGTTCATTTCAGTTTGTCGGAAAAGTTAACAGACAAATAAATACCTAAATTTGTTTTTATGTGTTTTTGTCAAGTGTTTGTTATAGTAAACCTTAGAATGTATTTTAAAAGGAAGCATTATATTATGTAAGTGTGCATGTAGATATGTATATAGTTACTCGTAAACTGCAAATGAAATTTTGATGCATGCCACACACAAACACACAAAATTATAAAGTATGTGTCCTCCAATTCAGTTAGACACATGTCGAGAGAGAGAGTCAGCAATTACTTGCGTTCAGGAGTAATGGAATGTAAGGCTCTTTATGTTTCAGACCACCCACGAAGAAAACTGAGAAAGGGAGTCTTTATTAAACCAGGTGTTTTCACGTTTTCTAAAAATTGAAACTTGACGCTAAACGCTTTTTAAATACGAAATAAGCGTAAATGTCAAATGTTACAGTACAATACCAATGTATGTACTATATGACAAGGTAGGTATACTATATTCACTCTGCGAGTATTTACCTAAAAGTAGGAAAAATTTTCCTTCAAATAACAAAAATACGATATCTGGCTTACGAAAGACTTGAATAAATAGCAACTAGCAATCAAATAATTATATAGAAAAAGCATTAAAAAAGGCCTTCAACTTTTCACATGGATGTAGATACGTACATATTTCTTGTTTTTTTTGCTTCCCCGTCATCGATGCGTCCAGTTTTAAACATGGCTTTTCTACATTTGTCTAAAGAATAAAAACTGCATATAAATGAAGCAAACAACCAACCAAAAAATTCTACTATTTTCTTGTATATTGCATTTTTTACATCACTTTCTTCTCGCTGTATAAGCCATCGTCTTTTAACTTGTTCTTTACACTTGCTTGTTTATATGCTCCTAAAGTGCCAAATGAGAGTTATGAGTGTCCATAAAAACGCGTTGCATTGAGGAAGGAAAGTCATAAAGATTCAATCTTGGGACATTCTTTGACTCCATCTGTACTACTGCTGTACCAGCGGCAGTGGTTAAGTTCCAAATCAAGCACACACACGAAGCAAGGGAAGTGGAAATTTTCTTTGAACCAACTTAATACTCAGCTTCCTTTGCATGAAACTGTTGAGCTTTAAATTATACACTACTACAATACAAAATACCCTAGCTTTAGGCAATCTCTCCAGTTCTTTCTGGAAAAATATTCTCTTCTTTTTTGCTTTTAATGGCTTTAAAGTAAAAAAGGGCAAAGGCAACAATAGGCATGGTCGCTACCACTGGAAAATCTTTCACTTATGAAGTGAAACAGAGACAAAATAAGACATTCCAACAATTTTCTTCTGTCCCCAATATTATTATTATTATTACTACTAGTCTTCTCTACAAAGTACAAAGACAAGTATAAAGTATAATTTGATACTTTACTAAACATAATAGCGTTTAAAAAAAACTACAAGCTATTATTTATTTTTTTGAACTAAACGTGAAATAAAATATATCCTGTATATAATCTCCACAAGTCATTTTTATTTGATTTGTGCAAAAATTTACCATTCCTGCACTACTCCATATTATACCTATCCACCATATACTTACACCAGATGAAACCAGAGTTTTGCAGATTTAATTTTCTCTCTTTTGCTTTTCAAATTGGAACACGGTCAGTGGCCATCAAAGCGTAGTATGGTGAATCCATACCTAATCATTTGAATATGTATTTATGTATATTACTTCTACTCACGTTTTACAACAGAAGGGTTGCCCTTGTGGGCTATTTCTCAAACTGTTTAGTATACAAAGCATCGCTGATGTTGTACCCCATGTGCATTCATCCTCCGTACACATCCATCTTTTTTAAAGCAAGTAATGCAAATAATGCAATACATCATCATTTAAACAAAAACATGCCCAGCATAATATCTTCCGCTTTCCATCTTTTATTTCCTTTTGAAATTGGCAGTGTGAATTGTAAGACACACATTTTAATGCATAATACAAGTAGAGTATTCTTTTTTTACAAGTTGGAATGGAATTCTGCTTCAAATCCAAGTAGGTGGTAATGTTCTAGTGTATAACACAAAATTGGTCTATATGCTGATGACTTCATTTTTAGAATAAGGTCACATAACATAACATCCACTTTACATGGAATACTACTGACAAAATTCACAGCAGTGAGTGAACCGAATTGGGGCACTGTTTCCTCTAGACAAAATGATGACTGCCCATATCTATCTATACGTTTTGCTGCGAGATACTGTGCTATGTATTCATTAATGCATAAAATATAAATCAAGCTGACTAGTCACAGCTTCACTTGCCAAAATTGAAGGGACAAGTCTTGAGGTGGCTGTGACTGTAAGTTACACATACCTATAAATCCTTTCTGGCTGTGTGACAATCATTTCAGACAAATGTGGATATTTTATTGGAATACATTGGTTACTTCACACACTTTGAAACAAAGTCCAACCAAAAGCAATCCGATACTTTCTCAATTTGTGAACGGAAAATTGTACGCATTTGTTTGTCTTCCATATATACCAGATAGGTTCTATGGACATATTTACAATGTGACGGTGGTGGTGGTGGTATTACTACTTTCACTAGAGTAAATGATGCTGGCTTATGAGGAGGACGTGACGAAACAAGGGCTCAAAACATGCTCATATATAGAAATTTGCTAAAATAACAGCGATATAGAGAATGCACTGCTGGAGGAAGATCTTTTCGCTCAGAAAACGTAGAGCTCTGCTACCATCATCACTGACACTATCACCACCACCAAAGGAAAGACACGTTACTACGTTTTACGTTGTGTGTACATGTAAGAATCTAGAATAGGATCGTAGTAGCTGATACAGCATCAACATTCTACCATGTGAAGGACCTCTCTCTCTCTTTCACTTTCTAGCCATCAAGTCTTTCTCTCTGGCATGAAATTTATCACCAATGAATAAACCCTAATGGAATCGCTACTACTCCTCCTCTATATAGCAACGTACCTACCTATTCTGCAACTGTTTAAAAAGAAGCAAGGCAAAAATAAAAGTACCCAGCAAGCAGCACAAACAAATGTGGAGAGAGAGAGAGCCTCAAAGCATGCGATCCTATGGTCGAATAATGATGGTGAAAAGTAAGCATGCACAATTTTCACATTCACCTTTCCTGTCACTTCTCCCTGAGGAACACACTCGTTCCATCAAAAAAATACACACACACACACGTACACCTAGATAATGCATAATATATAAAGAGTACGTGTACGTAGTCAGAGTTTACACAAATACGTACATTAGTTACATCACAACAGAGGCAACAGCATGTTAAAAAAGAACACAGGCTCCCCTTCACATAAATTCAAATATATTGACTTTCAGATAGCCAAAACATATACATACATGTATTAATAATAATAAACGTTTTATATTATATACTATATCATATCCTCCCCGAGATCTTTTGTGTCCTATGTGCTTTTTTTAACCATTAAGACTCTCTTCAGTGTCCCTTTCCTTCACCATGCATTTGGCAATGACGGCTCTCTTTTCTCGGAACTCTGGTCTGGTGTGGTGGAATGGTGTGATGAGCGTTATGCATCAACTTGTAAAATGCTAGTGAAGTCACTTGTCTCCATCCATCCCAACCGGCATCAGATACGTCTCCCAAGCTAACTCACTCACATTCTCTTCTCCCCTTTTCACTTTTTCCTTCTTACCTTCCTACCATATAGTAGTCAAGTCTAGTCATGCAGCCGCAGCAGCAGTAGAATTTTCTTGGGAAGAAAAAAAAGAACATCTTTGATGTGGTGCGGCGACAGCGGTAGAAGTGGTGGCGGTGACGGTTACGAAAACATGTACCTATGTATATATTTATGAACTGCTTGCACTACAACACGTATGCATACACATACATACATACATACAGCACAATATTTCTTGTCTGACTCACTGACTAATGTTGTGCAATAAGGAAAAAGAAATGCGTCCTTTCTCCCCCTCTCGTCTTTTCTGCTATCTTTTATGCGTGAACAAATCACCTACACTGTTACCTAATATATTACTGCCTACATGGTAATGCATTTCTTTCCGAGAAAATAAAACTTTTCTGACGTTAGCTGCGTATTCCTGTACAAGTAGTTGATTTAGGCACATGACTCCGGAAATATGTACCTACCAACATACATACGTAGATAAACACAAAATGTCGTCACTGTACCTATATAAACTGTTAAACAAAAGTGAAAGTGAAATGAGCTAAGATTCTGCTTTATTTAACGTCACTAAAGCACACATACCCCATCCCAACATTTTCGTTTGGGCACTGGAGAACAAGAACATGAGGCGAAATGACATTACTGTGTCTTCTTCTTATATCTCTTTATTATATACCCAAGCACATATCCCAACAGAGTGTTCATATAATATTATGTAGCAGTAAGAGTAGTGTTGGTAGCATTACCATCACAGACTATTGCACACGTTTATGAAAGGCGACAACGAAACTATTTAGGCTACCAGCAATTTTTCATCTCATAACTGCTACTTTCACCATCTCACCTCTTCTCTCCCTTTTTTCTCCTCTTTTTCCGCCTACCTCTAAAAAACGTGAAAAAATCTACGCAGACACTTTTCACTAAGGTATGTCGTGTGTAAAGACAGAAAATAGTAACTTGTCCTCCCTAAAATAAAGAGGAGAGAGGGAGACAGAAAGAAGGTAGAAAATAGTAAAAAGCTTTCTCCAGTTGAATTATGCATGTCGCTTTACGTGAAAGTGTATACTCACAGGAAGAAGAAAAAGTACATGTGACCTACGTGCATTTGTGATGTAGCCAGTACCCACTACTACTACTGCTGCTAAAGTGATGCATTTCATTTACAGCGTTACAACTATAGCTTTTGGACTTTTTTCCTTTGCACTCATTTTGAATATCCCCTAAACTATTTGCCATGCAGGCATTTTACTTCTTGGTGCATAAGTATACGCTTATTTTCCTGCGTATTGTGTTTAAATAAGGTAATATATTATGTAGTCACATGTAGCCAGCCATCATATAACTTTTCACCAGCATCATACCCAATTTGTGAGGGTCTGTGACATCCGTATTTGTTATGCATGTTTCTCTGTACAAGCAATATTTTATGTGATGATGCAACCTGTCCTCTGTGCTTCTCTTCTCCGTGGCAAGACAGTAGTTTAAGGTATTTTTCTGCATTTATTCTCTTCGTCTTTGGAAAATGCACAAAATAAAAAAAACTACTCTGTATGCAACATAATGTACGCTATTCTCTTTATTTGCTCATGTCCCTTTGTCATCATCAGCCCGAAAGTTTGCTTTAAGCTGGCACACCTTTTTTACGTTTTAAAGGAAAAGTAACTGCGTCATTTTCAGTTTACTCTGTTTACCATAATGAAAATAAAAGTAGCTGTGTATGTAGTATGCTGTTGTATGGGTGTTACTAGTGAAAATAAGCTTGGTGAACGTTGTGCAGTATTTTTAAGGAAATATTACTATGCAAAAGGTAGGATCCTTATTTTTCTTATTCAATACTACCAGGCGAATGTTTACATTAGGGCTTTTCTCCCAAACGACACATGAATTATCCATGGACGTCGTTCCCACCATTTCAGCTGCATTGAAACTAGCAAAGCAACTCATCATCATAAATACGAAAAAAATGTGAATTGCGAATGAATTGGTGTAGAAAATAAGTGACTAAATGTTTTGCTACTTGAAGAAGCAACGATTTTACAAAATGCATACTACACTTACCTACCTAAGTATATTATTTCCACGTGAAAAAGTGTACTCTTTTGTTTACTTCAGTGTTGCTTGTGTCCTTGCTTATCTTTCTTTAATATGCATGTTTACACGGCTTAAGGAAAAAAGTAGAATGCATGCAATAGAAAATGTCTCTAGTTTTTGTGTGTAGAGCATGCTAGCAGGGATGAATAGCATTTTTGGGCTATGGAAAATACACAGAGAATAGAGAAGAGGGAGAGAGTGAAAGGGAAAGGAGACATTTTCTTTGTCGATATGGGTTGTTAGATATTCCAAATGTAAAAGTATTTCTAAAGCGTTATGCTAGCTATTCCACACTAGTCTCATGTGTTCATGTTTGTGCTTTTTCTTCTTTGTTGATGTTCCTCAACTATAATTCCGTATGCAAAACAGGATACTCTTGGACGTCGATGTCGTCGACGTTGTTCTCTACAGCATGCCCATACAGTTTACAAAGTACAAGTACAACGTTAGAACTTTCCCTTTTCTACTCCGTTTTTAATGTTGATATGTACGAGAGAGAGAGAGAGAGACGGGGAGTAGAGAGGCAGAAGAACCAAGTCTCAAGGGATCTAGTGGTAAGCCAGTTCAGGACAAAGAAAGCAAGCAAACTAACTTGTGTGTTCTCCACTCTTGTTGTTTTTTATGTAATGCGATGTGTGTGTGTATGTGTGCAGGCAGTGCAGTCCCTCTGGCTTAAACAGCTCAGTGCAAAAAGATAGACGGGAAAGTGGAGGCTATTGCAGACCAAGAGAGAAAAAAATGAATACAGGGAGGCAACACTACTTTTCAGCAATGATAGTGAGACAGGCATAAACAATGCAGTGGTATTAATAGGAATTTGAATGGAGTAGATACACTGTGTAGGCATCTACAACAATGTGTATAGATTTAGAGCTGTTTTGCTGATAAAGCCCCAGTATTCTAGTGAAATACTTATGCATAATGTAAATCTATGAAATCCATCTTTATCCAAAAGGCGATAAGGGATGACCGATTATTGATGAACAGAAAAAATGAAATCCCTGCCAATAAACTCCCTAATTGCTAT
>JAHZMZ010001883.1:0-10263 GCA_027743805.1 Lepidocyrtoides sp. E14
GACTTTTTCATTTATGGGGTAAGATAATACCAAAGCGTGAACTGGACCAAGAGAATATAATTGAAAATGGTGTATAGTGTACTTATGTCAAATTTATACGTTTGTGTTTTTTAGAGTGATGCTGAGAATATTTTGCTTTTGATCCAAGACGCCTTAAGAGGCGCATTTGCAACGGCTGAAGAGCTGGGTAATATAGCAGTAGATGGGCGGGTGTTCGGAGAAATTGCCTCTGAAAGCTTTCTTGCCTTTGCTGCCAATCTAGATGGACGACATGCTAATCCCAATCATATGGTCGTCATTCTCAAGGATTTCACTCTATCTCTGTATGCCGATTTCCAACGGCCTGGATATCCACTTGGAAGTGGAACAGAGAGAAGACTCATCAACACCATTTGTTGGAGATCTTGTTACAGGGAGTGCCGAAATGATGAAGGCATTCTTCAGGAGATTTCTAACAGCATATTTGTTCCAAGCAGTTTTGAAGCGGATGTGGAGGACATTTACGATTACAATCCGGATGATACGAATGTCACCATTGTTGAAATTACTGGAGAAGAAAACGGGGAAAACCAGCGAAGTAATGTAAGTCTCGTTACCAAATGTATGATATATTTATTCTGCATACCTAACTCATAACAGTAAAGGTGTATGGTTACCGTATCATGAGGGTATACAGTATAACATACTTAATCTATTTATATATGTAGCAATTCAGCTTGACTTTATACGAACAATGCCCACCCGTAAAATTCGCTGCTATCTCCTCGCATTTCACTATCTTTCATGTCATGTGGGTACGCTGCGATAGTATAAAAATTATTTCTTGGAATCATTTACCTACATACATACATATACATGTACAATGTACTGTTTAAGAAAACGCAGGTGAAGGATTGTATTTCATTTCTGTCATTCTTACTAACAGTTGAACGCTAAATGACGTGTTCCTCAAGCTTTTTCTTTCAGCAGCCATTTTGCCATCGGAGCACCTTTAAAAAGATATTAGCGTTGACACCAGTTGCAATTTAATATTTATTCATCTCGTTTTCTCACAGTTTTTATAACTTTTTTCGATTTTCCTAGACGCCAAGCTTCAAAATGGCGGAAAGTGGCAATGAAGTTCAACCGAAGGTCAATCCTGCTCGCGCAGTCGTTCCAAGATTGCCTCTTACTTCATCATTGAAACGGGATTCAAAATTGTTGAAGAGCTCTGATCCAGTTATGGTGAAGCACGTTACTTTCCGGAATGAGCCAACGGTTGAGACACCAGTGATTAAGCCTACAGTTGTAATGGAGCCACGTAGTACTCCCAAGGTAGGTTTCAGAACAAGTTAGAAGTTTTACTCGTGAATTAACATCTCTGAGTGATTTTATGTGTCTAATTTTAGAATATCGTGATAGCTATTGAAGCTGTGTTGATCGAGATTGTAATATATTTGTTGTTGAAATTTTTATTCAAGGTGGCTACTGCACCAGGGCAACAGCTTAACTGGGTCACTCCAAAGCGCGACTGTGTCAACGTGGCACGTCAAGTTGCCGGAATGGAGAAACAAAACGAGGGCGAAGGAAAGGAGGAGGAAGGATGCTGCGCCAAAGTTTTAAGTTGCCNACAAAACGAGGGCGAAGGAAAGGAGGAGGAAGGATGCTGCGCCAAAGTTTTAAGTTGCCTTGTTGAGACGTATGCTTGGATTTTTGATTAAAATTATTTCATCGCTTCTTGATTCAATTGATGAAAATTTCAACAATTGATAAATTAATTGATTAATGGTGGGATAATTTAAATTTAATTACATTGTTTGTTTCAAATTTTCAACTTTAAGTTCAAACTTATTTTAAAAACTGCAACGGTTTGGTAAAATCATCACAAAATTAGATGGAGTGAAAACTTGCGAGGTAAAAAAGTACCAAAAAGGATTAACCGTGTTTGTGTTGTCGTTGAAAATTTTAAAATGTTAAATGAACACTCTACTTTGTTGAGCATAGGTTAGTTGAATGTTAAATTCGTAGTTTAGTATGTTTAAGTTTTGATTTTGAAAAGGTTTTTGGTGTATTGATGTCTGGATATAAACGTTATATACGTTATTACATACATTATAATTTGTTCTCACTGTAAGGTGTTTATCATTATGTTAACTATGAAATAAAATTTTTTGAAAACTTTAAACGCTGATCTGCTGGATACAATTATAACTGTCTTATAAAATATGGCACTGTGATTATTTTTTTCAAAAGTTTTAAAGATCTTGATTCATGTTCAGGCATGCATGCAAAAATAACTTCTCTGTGTATTTATTAGCGCAATATAAACAGGAGGAAAATCAATTCATTTTATTTGCACAAAATATCTACCCAACTTTCTGATTTTTTTATATAAAATAGATAAATGGGAAATGAAGTGATGAAGAATGTTCCGGATTTTCACCTATAATAATTGTAATGAATGATTGGTCGCTCAAAAATGCAACATATGTTCATATATCCTGTTATTCCTGGCGGCTATACTACAAATAATTGTAAATGGATTGAGTTTGAGTAGGTCGTTATAATCATTCTATGGATTATGTGGTTTATGGTATGGATGGATACTTCAACACTATTTATAATGGTAAGCTTTGGTTCCCGACAGTGCAGCAAATACCTAACCACTAACTAACCACATACATTTTACAAATAAATAAGTAGGTAAGTGTCCCCAGTTTTCAGGTTGGACAACTATAATTCAAAGTTGGACGGACGATTAGCATAAATATATTG
Organism: Lepidocyrtoides sp. E14; assembly: GCA_027743805.1. Taxonomy (NCBI): domain Eukaryota; kingdom Metazoa; phylum Arthropoda; class Collembola; order Entomobryomorpha; family Entomobryidae; genus Lepidocyrtoides; species Lepidocyrtoides sp. E14. The sequence continues at coordinate 2,755 of JAHZMZ010001883.1, forward strand.
AATTGTCACCATTTAAGTAATCCTTCCTGATCAAATCGGCAGACAGCTTTCCAAAAATATGATGGTTTATGGTTTTTATTGTGAATATACCTATTGAAGAGCACTTTTTTATAATTATTTTGCTTATTGTTCTACTGAACTCAAAGTAGATCATGTAATCATATTTTTGGACAAAAACCACAAAGCATAATATTCCTTGAGTATTTGTGGCGTAGCATAAGTTACCGAAAAATGAAAAGTAGATTTTTTTATTTATTAATAGTTTTCCAACAATATGCTGCGCTTTTATTCAATATCCTGCCTGACCGTAAATAATTTCATGCCTGTCTGATTAGGTAACTAAAAAAGTCTCGCATTGGATCTTATATATTGGCGTTGAAAAGGATGAAACGTGATTGGTCATTGACCGTTCCATTTATATGTTCATTTATAAATTTATAATCAATATAAACCACATCCATATAAACACAGAAGTAGTACATATGCCACAACTGGACCAGGCTTATTTATCCGTGGAAATGCGTACAGTTTTTGCAGTATTTATAGTCTCGCACTTTCAAATGACCCATCATTATAATTAAAAAGTGCACGCTGAAACAACCAATTTATCAGTCTTTAAATTGCTATTTCATCCAACCTTATAGCAGAAAGAACTTAATCAAACCAATCATGGACAGAAAAATTTGTTTTTTATTGCTGTTGATTATGTTGGTAGCTTGGACTGTAAGCCTCTCTGTTGCACAACCCCTGTTCCCCACGGTAAGAAAAGTTACATTTAATTTGCTTTCTTTAACATTCCTAATGTGATTACGACAAATTTCAATCATTTGGTTTGGATTTCAATCCAGATTGAAAGAGATTATGCGGATGAAGACTATCCTAATCTAGGTGAGAGAGATGCTCGCGCGCCATGCTCCAGAAATCGGTTTCTTGTCTGTTAACCTTCACGAAATGAAAGCAATAATTGATCGTTATAGCTTTTATAATACTTTTATAGTTTTGCTGGGGACGGAAGTGTTAAAATTATATTACTTTGTTTTACTCGTTCCAAAAGTCTTCATTCTATTTATAATAAACCTTAATCAATTTTAAGTGTAGGTGTCTGTATATATTAAACCGTTTATTATCATCGCATAAATTGTTATATAATTTGTCTTAACACCCGCATCCTACCATACGCATACTACTCGTCATGAACTATGTATGTATATTTTCGTTTTTGTCAAAATCTTCTGCAAAATCTCCATCACATAATTGAAAATTATTTCATAAAATATGTTGATGTTATTTCCGGTCTGATAGTGGATGAAGATCATAGCTAACGAACGACTTTATAAGCATAATATGTTCAATTTAATGATGCAATGTCTCCACTGCTGATAATAACTCACTGGCTGGTATTCAGTACGTTTTCGTTTCTCCTTACAATCTCGAGGATGATCTCCGATCCGATAATATGTAAAAATTAATACATAAATGGCATGTTTCTCTCTTGGAATCAAATACTTATTTTTTCTGATTGTGAAAAAGGGCTAATGCAAAAATGCGTAACGTAATGGTGCATTCTATGGGCCTTAGACGGAACAGGCTTTAATAAAACCAATCTATCCATCACATGCATGCGAGTTTATCATTCCAAAATTAGAAACAGGTATACATGTCTGAAAAGCGCAAGTTGCAAAGTGATAGTTTTGTTTGTTCAGTTTGATTCGCTAAGGTGGCGTGAGACCCCTCATTTTGGTGAGTACTGCATGAGGTCAGGAAGGAGAGTGCCTTAATTATAATGCATTGAACAGCCAGTTTTTACCATGCCAATGCAATCTTGTGTTTTCAGATGGATTATGAATCGTAACTTATGATGACATTTACAAATTGAGTATTTCATTATTTCATGCTTCCTGCTACGGAAGTGGTTATGACTGTTCTTTTAAATCGTTTAAATTAACACTGAAGTAATACCTCCTGGCATCTAAAACTGACAATGTAATAAATTATTGATAATAATAATTAATAGTACGTTTTATCTTAATTACTGGAACCATAACAGCACCACGAGTTTTCATGACCGTTTTTTACAACCATGATGTACCGGAAAAGTGCAAGTATGCATACTCTATACTCGTTTTCATAAGTAACTGCATTAATTAATACTTCCATACTTTTCTTATAGCAAAAAGTCTTGGTCAAAAGTAAACTAACTGAATAACTTAATGTGTAATTAACCATAGTTGTTTATCTTTAGTATTGCATCTTAAAGGGTAGCATCAAAAAGGCTGAAAAGTAATAATAGGTCACTGACCATTTCATTTTTATTTATTTATAATTGGATAAGGTAAAACTAAAGCTTATTTGATAAACCGCATCCACATTGAGAAAAAATTGACCGCAAGTGGGCGAAATTCTTTAGTCCGTGCATGGAACCGCGTGCATTTGTCGCAGTATTTTTATTCTTTCGCATTTCAGAAGGATCCATCACTGCCATTTTAAACTGCATCCTGAAACAACCAGTTTATGCCACGTTAATTTTACTTTTAAAACAACTACAACTTCCTTCAATCAATTATGGATAGGAAAATTTGTTTGTTGCTACTTTTTATTGTATTGACAGCTTGGGCAGTGCATTTTTCTGCTGCAGGACCGGTAATAAAAATGCACAGTACAATTTTTAAATTAATTATCCTGTAAATAATTTGAGACAGAGTTTTTCGTATTTTTTTCGTTACAGTTTGGGAGACTCGAAAAATTCGAAGAAGCCCGTATTCGTAGAAAGGTTCACTGGGCCTCGGCCTTGGCATGCGTTTGGAGATTTATTATTGTTGGTGGATGTCAACCTATACGAAGTGATGATGGCAAGGATTAGCCATGTCTAAAAACAAAGCTTTTATAATATTTGATTCGGCTGTTACACAGTGAAAAAATAATAATATTTTGCCTGTGAAAACTTTCATTTTCTAATAAATACAAGCTATAAATAAATGTTAAACTGATGGTGTACGCACATCATCATCAAGCTGTTTATATCCCCGCAAAAATTATTACATTTCTATTTATCACCATAATGCCTGGCTTTAATATTACCAAATTTTCAACTTCCATAGTCATCATATCCACTGCAACAAGTTTTTAACTTAACTGTAGAAATCTTGCTCAATCTTGAAAAAAAATGGAACAGTATCGACTGCAAACATAATTTTAAAAACTGTCAAATGGTTACAACAATGTAAAATGGCCATATCCAAATTACACTGCAAACGTTGACTATATTAAAGGTCCTTTGATAAAGGCTATACGATACGTATTGTTGAATATTTTACGCTGTTTACATATCCTTTCCACTTATACTCTCAATCTGTCAGTGGCGTCAGTCAGCTTTACATGTACATTACCTTAATTGTTACAAATATATTTTTTGTTCCTTTTTGTTGCAATCCATTGCAAAAGCTTTAACAAGATTAGTTTTAAAATATCTTTTAATGCTATTTACAGTGTAGAATTGGTAAAAACCAGACCTAATGACTTCATAAACATACTTACCATCTTCAATTTTACAAGATGCACAATCTCCGCTCCTGAAATTGGCTAACTGAAACAATAACATCTTTGTCTTTCTTTACATTCTCTGGAGAGTGAACATGTCGAAATAACATCCAAAAATAAATGGTATTATGTACATAATATACTCTATCAATTATATGTTAGCAAATCTCATTCCATGAAAAAGGGAACATACAGAGTATTGAGTCGTCAGTCATCACTATCACATCACTAATGGCTGGTGCTGATAATACTTCTTTATTGAAATACTAATGAGCTTGTTTTGATAAGATATTCTCCCAGCGTTCCTTCTTGAAATAATATACTTACTGCGATAACATAGAAATGTGACAAAGTTCAAAGAGCACAACATTGCCATGCTTTTTAAGAGTCTGAAAACACGCTTAAAGTTTGCAATTTCTCATGCATGTAAGTTTATTACTCCAGTAAAAGTTAAAAATACAGCAACTACTTATTCGGAAATTTATGCAATGCATGAATGCATATATGCAACCACTCTCTTGAAGTTCAGATTCTGAACTTGACACATGAGATCCGCGAAAAAAAGTGAAGTAAAATGTTTTTGTTTGTGTGATCCATGCTTCCGATTATTGCACTAATAATAGCTCTACTACTCCCTCCATTAACTCAATACTGTTAATGTATTTATGTTTTATTATGTGCGAAATGCGAATACAGAGCATTATTTTTTGCTATATGACATGACATGAAATTGCAATTTGTGAAACATTGCAAGATGAGACGAGATTGACTGACTGATTTTTCATGTCATCATATTATGAGATTTGCTAAAACAGTACGCCACCGGGCTGCTTCACTAGAAGGACGACAATGCAGTTGTTTTTTTCTTCTGTTAATAAAATAAAATATTTCAAGGTTGTGTCCGTTATCCATCCAAGTGTCCAAATCAACAGCACCTTCGTGTCATATGTGTAGTTCTAAGCTTGTTCTGACTTTTGTAAAACTTAGAAATTTCATGAACATCTCCTCATTGTTAATTACGTGGATTTCTCAGTGTTTTGTCTTCGTCTTTTGATTTTGAACTAAAGTTCTTCAGATAGATATTTTTTTGATAAAAGTACGATAACAGAGAGTTTTTGGGTGCCATAAAATTAAAGCCGTGTTGAGGATAAAAAAGAAAGTGAATTTAAGGGACAAAAGAAGGCAAGATGATTAATTTGAAGTCTCTTCTTAGTCTCATTCGGATAATCCGCAGAATGCCGATGCTCACTTTCCTACTAATGTTCCTGCAGGTGGTGGTGCACCTTTTTAAGCGACCCAATGATAGTATTTTGATTTTACAATTTGATCCACTGAGACGACATGAGCCGTGGAGGTATTTCACACCTGCATTAATTCATTATGGGTGAGTGGTCATACAACAGAAGGACAACTTTAGTAACGTATTGAATAGTGAGCTGTGTAAGATCCCAATCTTGTGCTTTTGGATGACTTATCATTATCAAGTTTACATTACTTTGTATGTCTTTTCATTATGTTTCCAGGTGTGGTGATTATGATGACCTTGATACAGGATTTGATGCAAGATTCTGGCTCAATATTTCCTGTCAATTCTTTATGGGGTGGGGCTTGGAAAAAATGCTTAAATGGAAACTTACACTCGTCGTCTATCTATATAGTATTTTTTTCGGTGTATTGGCGTCTTCTGCTTTACACCCGTGTTCATTTTTGGTGGGAGGGTCCGCTGGAAGCTGGGGCTTCATTACGGCCACCCTTTGTGGTCACTTAGTTGTGGTAAATTATACTAACTACTGCTGTGTTTTAAAATATTTTTATGTAGTTGAAAATGCATTTTTTGAAAATTAAACATCTGCTTTTTCTTTCTCTCTAGAGGCCCCGTTACTGTACCAAATTAAGAAGTTGGAACACCACGTGGATTGTCATTTTTTTTGTACACATGCAACCTCACTTTCATGTATGGTCTCCAGAAAATTTTGGCGGACTCTTGGGTGGTCTATTGATAGGCGTTATTGTGTATTACTATAACTCACCATTACAACGACTTCGCAGGAAACGGTCTCTGGTAAAATACCATTGCTGTTTTAGTATTACCGTTTTCGGCGTTATCGGTATTGGCATAAATACGGCTTACGCGCTGAAGCTATTGAAAGCTCCTTATGAAATTGACAACGAAATGTTGAATAGACTACGACCACATGGAATCCAATATTATAAAGAATACGCTACAGAACGATGTGAACTTTATGTTCTTCATGGAGGTCGTGTTCATTAGTTTTCTTTTGAAATGTACAATTTTAACAGCTATAATAATTTGTACCTGGGGTTATATCACAGCCTCCTGGTGGAATCGAAAAACATTTTTTTCATGCTCGAAAGTGCAACATTCTATATACACTGATAATTAGAAAGTATTCTCAATATTTGTACCTAGCAATAAGATTTTTTTTAATTTAATAGTTTTACAAAGTTGGTGTTATACGTAATGACCTTCTTTTATAGAAATAGTTTAACTGTTCAGAAAAAACCTTGTGGTGAAATGTGAGCTCAGAGTTTTCTATTATCGTTCATTATTGATTAGCTTACTCCTGAAAATGTAGTAGTAGCAATATTTCCTGTTTGAAATTTTCATTAAGCCGTAGTAGGCACAAGAAATTAAATCAGTAAGTGGTCCAAATTTTAATTAATTGGCTAGCATGATTTAATAGTTATGATTACGCTTTTTGAAATTAACCTATATGAATGTATTTGTAAGATAGAAAAGTTGGTTCGTGGGACACATTCATATTTGCAGAGCTTATTATGAACACCCACTAATAAAAAATCCATTGTAAATCTGTAAAATTATGATGGCAAAATTGGTTTCGTATTTTTAATACTTTAATCATTGTTCCTTATGTTTCTTCTTTTGTTCTCCATCATTCAGATAGGTCTGTTACGTTTGTAGTTATTTTCTGTTTATTTAAAAATCTTCATGTAAATTTCTCATGCAGTGGCAAATAAAGTTCCTCTTTTGGTGCTGACGTATTGTTGTAGATTAGAATAACTTTGGCGGTTTCTTTGGCAACTCTCCGCTGTATGGCATTGTACACTATTTTTTCTTGAGCAGCAAGGAATTTTTCCATCTGAGGTGTGAAAGGATTAAACTGTGTGTATTTTTTTCGACGACGGTAGATCCCTTCCTTGTTACTAAGGACGCAGTTCATCACGCCGTCCTGCACAGGTTCCTGTATACACAACAAGCAAATGGAGATATTAATAAAAATTATTATTGATTATCTGTAGTAGATACAATATAAGTAGGTAGTATGCATAGGAAAAAGTTGTTTGACAAGCTAATCTTTCACGTCATGGAAAGTCACCTCTTCTCCTCTATTCATTCTCTCACCTGAAGAAAGTCTAGAATCGTCGTTAGTTCATGGGAAGTGTTATGTACCAAGTGGTGGTACATGGTGATGAGCAAAGAACCACTGAAGTGTTCAATCCAGTCTAAATTTGTTTCTGTCCAGGATTTCGCTTTTTGAGCTACAAACTGGGACCAATCTGCAACAAGTACAATCATAGGATTATTAATAGATTATTCATGCATTTTATTTGGAATGTTTGCATTTGAATTCCTGTTTCTTGTTACTAATTTGTAATTTCTTGGCTAGTGCACTTGATTACGTACATCTTCCGGCGTTACGAGTATACTTATCACGACCAGCATGACCAATGTGTCCTGCAGCTCTCCGATTGAATTCGGCGAGAATGGCTTCCGACGGCTTTCTCACGAGAAGTATCGCCTTTTCGAAAAGGGATCTTGCTGACTGTCCGCTCTCATGCGTTTTCACCACAAGCACCCTCCCGTTGGTTATGCTCTCGGCAGGAAAGCCATTCCTGAGGAGAGCAAAGTCCTTGTACACGCTCCCTGTGAAGATCCCTACAGACAGATAGACAAGTGAAAAAGGGAGAAGACGAGAGCAAATAAAATAA
>JAHZMZ010001884.1:0-14170 GCA_027743805.1 Lepidocyrtoides sp. E14
AATATAGATAGTTTCGACATAGTCCAACAGAATGGACCGAGTTTCAAGCCCTCAGGTTTGATTAACAAAATCGTTCAACTGACTGAGGTTCTACTCAAGTTACAAAGCCACCTATCTAGAGTTTGCCGAGTTTATTATTCCAGTATGACCTGTTTTAAGGGAAGAAATAGTTAAATGAAAAATACATGTCAATTGTGTCCTTTTCTACTAGTTAGAGAAGGGTTATAGGAGTAATGTAGGTGCTTTTTTCATCACAGTATGACCTGTTTTATTTTAGGTGGAGAAATGGTTATTGAAAAAATGCATACAATGGTCATATTCAGTACACATTTCTTTAGGTATGCATTTTTTCAATAATCATTTCTCCACCTAAGACAGGTCATAATGGCTTGAAAAAGCACCTAAATACTCCTAAAACCCTTCTCTAACTAGTAGAAAAGAATTGAGTGATCATCATGCATATGTATTGTGCAATTTTCAACGCAATTAAAAGTGGACTTAAATGCTAGTTTCTTCACTCAATCCTTTTCTACTAGTTATAGAAGGGTTTTAGGAGTATGTAGGTGCTTTTTTCAAACCATTATGACCTGTCATAGGTGAAGAAAATTATCGAAGAAAACAGGACATACCTAATATGATTAATGTTGCATCGCTACTTACATAAACTGGTTATTTTGTAAAGTAAATGTGGATACTTCGATGCAAAAATAAATGATTTGTTGTACAATTTTAAGCGAGCAATGCATTTTTTATTAAATACTTTAATTTTATTGAAAAAAATTGTATTAATTGCAAGGGGCCAATTTAAAAGGCTTATCTGAACATCTTCTTTGCATCTTCAAGTGACAGATATCAATGAATTAAAGGAATGAAAGATGTTTTATTGAACAATTAAAACTGTTTTTGTTGTATTTACATAAATCATGTAAAATTCATCACGCAAAAGCTGGTAAAAGTGGGTAATTTGGTTTTACGTAGGCAAACTTGTCACTGGTGCTGCCTTTTGTATTGATTAGGGTAAATTGCATTTGTTCGCATGCATTGCTTTTTCCAGGTAGGCAGCTAGCTTTAGCTGGATGATAGTGCATTCCAAATGGACAGGTTAGCAGATAACCACTGCCATTAATGCAAACAATGACAGATTTACAGTCTTTAACTACTGGAAAAAAACCAGATGATGACGTGGGACATTTTGTACCCTGTGGCCAGTCAGGAGCTATGGGGAAGACTGAATCCCCATTACCCCCACTAGGGCCTGACGGTGGAGCAGGTTTTATTGTATCAGGATCGAGTGGAATCTCAGGAAAGTCCTGTCCATCGGGAATATCATTTGGCGGACCTTGTAGACAAATTGGATCAGGTGGGATTGCACAAAGTCCACTGTCCTGTACAGTTCAATAAATCATAATTCTTTTCTTATATTTTATGCACGTCTGCACAATAAAAAGTGGATTATTTGTTTCGTCACATTTCACCTTGTCATACGCTAATCCTTCTTCACATTGGTAGTATGCAGCCTTTCCTGCATGACATACTGTGTATTTTCTGCAATCACGAGAATCTGCAAATCTCCCGTATGCTTGTTCACAACCCTTGTCTAGATGTAGAGACTCTTTAGGTAAAAGAAGGAACGAATTTTCAATCTGCATTAATATCACGTAAATCAGATTATCAAGCGCATTACTTACGGTTCACCTCCTTTCCATCACAATTTACCATGGATGGATAATCGCAAGAAGACGTTTGTTCATTGAACATCAACCCATGCGAACACTGCTCTGAGGAGATGACTCGTCCGTTCCAACAATTATGGTAAATATCACAGAAGCGTGGATCTGCAAACTGACCATTCCCTTGCTTACACAAACCGTCATGCTTGTCATTTTCAGTGCCTACATCAGATGAAGTTTTTGCAAAAAGTATTGTCGGAGCTGCAGTGATATGTGCATTTACACTACCACGGACACCACTCCAAATACTGGTTCCTGAGAAAAACATACGCCAACACAACAATGCTTAATACGTACATACATACATACATTTTTATTTTTTACTTGAAAGAGAATGGTCACTTTATCAATGTCACTGCATCCTAATTAATTGGACGTCACTCTGCCATGTTCGTTAATCGTTGCCATTCGTACCTAGGACGAAGGTTATGAACCTCAGCTCAGCAGCATGTTATCGTGCTGTGCTGCATATTAAGATGTTTTTAACTTACTACCTAAACTCTGATCCTCATTTGACAAGTGGTCAGCAGAAAACGCAACGAAAATTCAACAGGTACTCCAAAAAAAAGAGCATACCCTCTACTATGAAATGTGATTTTTCACGAATCGATCGATATGCTCTTAAGCTCTTATGATATGATTGGTACCAATAGTATGTCAAACGTGTACAGAATTGAGAGTTTAAAGTGTTCGGTAGTCCATGGACAATTCATTGCTAATTTTATTCTTGAATTTTTGCTATTTTGTAAAAAGTAACAATAATCTATTTTTGATAAAGTCTCTTACCTGTGTAGTAATTTGGCGTTGAGATTACCATGAAACGCTGGGAAATCAGATTAACACAAACGAGGTAGAGAAAGTCTCTCATAGTAATGCCGCTACTATACAATGTTAAGTGGAGTGTAGTTTCTACTACTACTTGTTAAGTCTGTAGCAATAATAATCGTAGGAATCTGTCTAGGGGAGATACACAAATGAACTAAAAAAGTACTGGACAGTGAACCAGCCTCTTATAGACTTGCTCAAAGTGAGAATCATGATTACAAATTCGCCGTAGGATGAAAAAAACTTTTTGCTTACATAATGTGTGTTTAAAAACAAGTTTTTTCATGTCAAAGCATGTAGTATACACTACTACTTCTCTTTAGTCATTCCAAAAAAAGCATAATCGAGCAATGACTCTATCTTGATCTAAAACCGAAAAGTGATTGTTATTTTTAATGGACAGCAGAGACGAGAATTTTGAGTGATAAACGAACAGATTATCTACAAAAAATGTGAGCATATGCCATTTTCACAAATGGTTCCTCCCACAAGCGTTCCAACCAAATTGATTTCTCCCAAGCTCACCACGACTAAATTGGCTCTTCTAAAAATCATAAAAGTAAATTTAAGGAAAGGTTTAATTTGTCATCGGAAAAAGTGATGGTTAAATACCCTTTGGCAGTGGAATCTTGTGGTATGACCAGGTACGGGGCAATAAGACTAACGTTCAGCCCAATTTTCCCCTTGTTGTCCATCATCGCTAGCAGCTTGCTTGTAGGAGAGTTCTTGAATTGCATTATTTTGTGCAACACTCTTGATGCCGGTATGGTTCCTTTTTTCTTTGGCACCTCCTTCTTTGAGGGAACTGCAAAACACTCTGCAATTCTTTCAATAGAGTCTGCAAGGTACGTGAATTGCAATGCCAATCCTTCCAGGCTCACTTTGTGATTTACCTCGGAATCCAATGGATTCATTTCATATACGAGCTTTATAAAATATTCTGACACGTGTCGATTTGCAGTCGTAATAAGTGGCAGCGTAGCATTTACATCATCTTTGGCTTGGTTTGCAACAAAGTCTCCACCGTATACGTCAACTCTGCCCACTTTTAGCTCAACCTCAAGTCCATCGTCAATGGGACGGATGGCCATGGCCAAGCTGACCTTTAGCAGTACCCCGTCCAGAACAGTTTCTGGATTTTGACCCAACAAGCGGTAAACTCTGGTGCGAAGCTGTTTCATAATAACGTTTACTTCTAGAGCAACATATTCATCTGGACAATTAACAATGTCAAACTTTTTTGTAAATCCAGCAGCCACACGAATAACCTCCTTGTCATGAGGAGTCAGTTCCTCCACAGAAAAGTTCGCACCACTTGAAGGAGGTTTTGCTTGAATTTCAGAGTTGGGTTCAGCTGCCAGGACCACTTCAGGCTCTATAATTTCACCAGGTGCTGAAGGAGGGGGAAACCAATAGCTATACGTGAACAAAGAAAAAATCCACGCTATATAACCCTCTTCACTGGCTTGCAACTGGGGTTTACTTCGTGAAATGATTAGGTCAGCATGTTGGCGAAGGATAATCAGCATGAGCAAATCCAGTTCCTGCTCCAGTTTACAAATTTCTGGATCCTGTCCAAGATTCTCCATTGTTTTCTTATAGTAAGCCTACATTTGGTCACACAGAAAATCTGTTGAAAATAAAACTATTTAAAAGGACTACGGTGTGCATGTACCTTCAAATATGCTTTGCACTTCTTCCTATACTCTGAAATGTGGCTCCATCTAAAATTATTTCGGCGCCTCTGAATGTCATCCAGAATGCAGTGGTATGCAAATTGCCACCTTCACAACAAGCAAGTTTATAATATGTGGACTCTGAAAAGACACTTTTTGTGAATAGTTTGAAAATTAATATGGTTTCCGGAAATACCATTCTTTGTAATGTCCTTGGTAAGGTTGTTTATGAAGACCCACTCTGAATTTTCTGTACTTGTGACCCCTCATTATAAAATCTAGAGTGTCCAAAAATGGAATAATATCTCGAAACTGTTTGTCAGAGATATTTACTTTGAACTCATCTAAATTAGTTTCAATGAGCAATCTAGGTTTGCTGAATGGTTCCATGATAAAATCTGGAAACGGGGTAATATGAACTTTTAAATCGATCGATAATGGCTCAAAAATCATGCAAAATGCTTTGGCATCTTCCGACGACGGTGTCGTGGCTAGTTTTTGAAAAAGTTCCTGTTTATCATCAAGCTCTTTGTACAACGCATTCGGCCACGGATTCCAATACATGGATAGCCCACTCACTTTAACCAACTTGTAGGTTGTTTCTGGTATATAGTCTTTGATGTACTGAATGTTCCAATAAGAATCTGTGGCATACACCTCAAGGTTTTCAAGAAATATACCTGCAGCAAAGGGCTCCTCTGGCTTTGTTTCATCATCTTCAAAGCGAATGTGAACTCTCTCAATTTGAAATTGAATGTTTTTTACAATCTGCATCACCCACGTGTCAAAGTATGTCGCTTGTCGTAATATATTTTGAGTTGCATTGAAAATACCTATAAATATCAATAATGTCAGTCTCGATTTACAAATTTCCATACTGAAATACAACATAAAGTGTCCACTGCACCTACTAGAATTTACGGATACTTTGCTTTCATCGGGCGCTTTTTTCTTCTTTTTTGCGTTTCTTTGTGCCATCCGTAACGTTGCAAGGAGGATTTGATGCTTGACACTTTCAAAAATTTCCAATTGTCGCAATTTCTCATTTTGTATAGCATCCTGTTCTGCCTGTTCGTCGTATTCAACCCCACGAGCCGAGACGATAAGAACGTGTAAATCTTTTAGAGAAACAATAATAGGCTCGCTGTACAGTCTTGTGAGGGAATACTTTATCTCTAATTTTCCACATTTTCCACCTACCACGTGAAACGGAATACCAAGGGACTCAAAGATGGTGGGACGGAGATTAACGTCATTGAGAGTGACGCCACCTTGATAGAAGAATAAAGTTGTTGTATGCGTATACTTTCGGTTACATAATAAGCAATGTCATTGTCTTAATGTGACAAGATACCACCAAATATTGATCCAGTTAATTGAGAAGCATCAATGTCCTCAAAGTACACACCAATGAATCTATTCAAGACACCTATGTGCAATACAAAGAGTTCAGAAAAAAGTAGATCTTGAATTTATAATTCGAAATTCGAATGATTCGAGGAAACTGCCATACCTGCGAGGAGCCCCAAGATCATTTCCCGACATTAGCAAGTATAACATACATATGAGAGAATTGAATTTTGATTTTCATGCCAAATTGGATTTTTCGTCTAGGTAAGTATATTTTAAATTTTGCAACGAAAGCGTACAATGACGACAATGACAATGACCATAATAAAATAATAAAATGATAGTTTTATAAAAAAAAGGTTTACATAATATATAGGCAAAAAGTTATTATGACGACATTTAGGAAGTAGTAGTCTTAGTAGACTGTAGTAGTATTTTTTATATTTTGCACGTGAGAATTTTAGAAGGATATTATATTCATCATTTACAAGGTGGGACAACTCAATGTTGCATTTTCCAAAGTTCGAATGGCAGCAGCAGGACATGAATCTGTAGGCGCTTGACTGTGGCCATCACTATTACATTTTTCCGTAGTCATTCTACAGTTATCAAGCCTTCCACCGGTACCAATGTTTAATGCAGGCGTTGACCTATTATTATGTATGACGAATGCCTCACTGCAATTTGAGCCCAGACTACTACCAGGATTGATTGTAAAATCCTCTAATCCAACAAGAGCCTCTGATGAACAGGCGGGTATTGTTCCTTTTGGATGTAGAATCTCAACAACGGAAACAACTGGGTCACTCTGTACCGGTGTTAAGTTTAAAGGCACTGCGCATTCGGTAAAAAATGAAATTATGAAATGAATCTTCTTTTGGAATGAGGAAATTAAATTCCTTTTGTGGTACCTAAGCATTGAGAACGTTTCGGAATAGCAGCAACAGTATGATTCCCTTTGATGATTCCACATCGAATAGCAGCCTGCTTGAGTGTTTCCTTTTGGGTGCCTGTTCGTGGCCTTGGAACGGATGTTGATCGTCTCCCACTAGGTCCTCCTTGTTTTCCCATAACAGGAAGTGGATTCGACGTTGTCAAAGTTCCGTTTTCATTAGCATTGATATCGTACATTACTGAGGATGCTGCTGCTGGCGATGAAACGGCATGCATTGTTGTCGGGGGCTGGATATATCCGCCTCCATGATGAGTTAGTTTGGGTGAACAACATAGACTAGGTGGAGTAGAGTGATAGTGTTGGGGTTGTTCAGTAACATTATTTCCATTATATCCTTGCTGCTGTTGTTGTTGCTGTTGAAGTTGCTGCTGCTGTGGAGTCCACAAAGGACCGTGAATATAATTTCCATAGTCCATGCCCATTACATTTCCAAAAATCATGTCATGAGCCGAGTCAATAGTGGGTTTATATTCATTGATTGCTTGAGATTCCAATGACTAGGAGGATTGAATATTTGAATTCAAACTGTTACCAAATTTATGACTAGTTACGAAGGAGGACATTCGTAGTGGTCTAGTGGTGTATACAATAAAACTATGTAAGTACGGATGACGATGGTGGTTTTGCGCCGCTGTGAGTAGTATAATATGGCGTGTTACAATTCTTTTCGCCCTCCGTATTTACTGTGGATTGCAAGTGTGGAAACATTTCAGTGCTGTTACAGTCATAATTACTGCTGCAACTATTAGTGCGATGAGGTGGTGGAAATGATTCCTTCTCCACCGCTAAGCTATTCATACTCGGTTGTCTTGCATTTTCAGCGTGCCTACTTCTACAATTCGTTCCAATACGATCCACACTGTTAATAAGAATATGACCAAGTGGCTTGGATTTTCTTTTCTTGGCCGTCAAATTGGTAGGGTTCATGGTACTCATTTCTAAAAATAGCAAAGGATCCACCATTTTCGCAATATCTATTGTGTTTACTCCTGTTGTCTCATTTTGCGAGCCAGATCCATTTTCTAGGCGCTTGGCAAATTGAATGTCGTTGTATTTCTTGCGTATAGCCTCATTGTAGCGGATTGTTGCTTGTTGCAGTGGAGTGTTTGGAAAGAATGGCCTATACATAATTGGAAGGAACTGTTGTTAATTGATAATAACAATGTTAATTTATTTATTAAATAAGCCAGGGGAGGTTTGACGTAAATAAATCAAAATCACATTACCCTTGTCTGGTTTTGTAAGGTAAATCAGAGGGCAACGAAAGTCTAGGATTAACAATGACCATCTCTGCTGATATTACCAAGTGTCAAGATGATATAAAAATTGAGGCAGGTGGTGTACAGATGCAAAAGGAATACAAATAATATCACCAACACATCAGTTTGTTAGAGATGAGTCTGCTTTGGCTTTATTGCTTATGGCAGGAATGGTACTTTTGCCAAATAAGCCATTATGCAACTCATTTATCTTTCAAAAATGGATAAAAATAGGTTTGCATTGGAAACTATCGCTACAATTGCAATTATTGGTATGGCCCACGTTTTACCTTTTCATTCTTACTTTCATGAACCTAACCCATCAATTAAAAATCTCGATTCAGTTTCTCCCTTAGGTTTCTCCAACTATTATAATATGCTTGTGTGCTTTCGACTTTGATCATTATCGATGCACATGCTCGCATTTTACTGCATCATCATGAACATTTGTGTTTTAATGAGTGAGATGATATGCAGAATTTTGCACTAATGCTTAATGCTCCGATTTTAGGTCAAGAGGGCTCATCATCATCAGCAGGTTGAAAATGAGGAAAAGGGGACCAACAAAAAGTTTTATTATATATGATGATGAGGGAATGCTCCTCGTCGCATTGCTGTAATCTAATATTGTTGCTGTATGCATATGTGTGCATTTAAAAATTAGTTTTGTGTCAGTCTCAGCATCTTATAACCAGAACTATAATCTGATAATGGGTATACAATGAAAATAAAAACTTGCTTCTTTAACTTGTTTCGTTGATCAATGACGGTGGCACACGCAGCTTCTATCTCAGCGGTTTCAAAAATGAAAGGTGCCTCAATTACATTGAAGATAGTAGGACATGCGTACATAAGTATACGGCAGATTAAAACACAACGTTTGTCTATAAAAGTCGAATAATATATCTATTTCGTTTAATAAAAAATACAAGCTGATAATACCAAGCTTGCCATTTGCGTCTCCTTTAAAAATGTGTACATTATGTATGTCATCGGATTGTATCATCAGAATCAGAGAATATTACTGTTGTATGTATGCATTGCAGACATAAATCATAAAAACGACCATTATTTCACATACCCATGTGCTCAAAGAAGAAGGCAATCAAAATTGTAGTTTTTTAATGGGTTGATTAGTTGTCATTCATTTTCTTCAATAAAATTTCAAAATTGTACGTATAATATATTCATAAACTATTGACAGATGATGAAGTGAAATAGAGAAGAAGGAAGTGTAAAAAAACGGCCAACGGCAATAATTATTACTCACGACGAACATGGTTGGATACTAGAGAGAAAAGGGAACTACAACAATATAAAAAATGAAGATTCACAAACGACGGACGTACGTTATTCACTATTGCAACTTTTGGTAGTAAAAATATGAGCGCAGTAAAATTAAAATAACTGATTTATTACTTGTGTTCATATAATGTCTCGTGTAAATACATGCAACAATTATTCTATTCTGCATTCTTTCTCTTTACCTAAAGTTGTTAGTATGCATAATGAATTGCTCTCTTATTATTAACAATATTACATTAACTGTAGAAAAATTAATAATAATATTATGAATTTGTATTAAAAGACAAACACACCTGCATTAGCTGCACTTGCAGTAATAGTGTATATCTAACTACATGCATTCTTACAATTTTTGAAGCACGTCGATACACTGTTTGAGAAATATAATGCGACAACAGTAATCATTCGTCCGTATGTATGTCGCTTTGAAATCAAAGTACCTGCAGCAGGAATAACAATAATGGCATGCAGTTTTACGAAAATGCAGTCAATTGAGTCAATGCGTCACTGCCTGCCTCTCACTTGCTTCTTGGACTGCATGTCATGTTGTTAGTTTAGTACATCTAATATAATAACAAGTTTCTTTAGAAAGTAAGTTGTTGTTGCTCTTCTGGTACAACAAGAATGATTTGCTTTTCGCATTGTTGTTGCATTTTGCTCACATTGGAATCAAGAGAGCAGCAAAAGAAGAGCTTTTTATTGTTTAAATATGTATGATGATGATGATGATGATGATGCCTTGAGGGAGCCTGCAGCTCATTCATTTTCATTATTTACTATCATCATGTACACACTGAATTTAGGGTCAGCAGCAGCAGCGTCGTCGTCATCGTCAGCCTGATTTTTTTTCCGTGTTCGACTTGTGTCCTACAGTCAGAAAGTCGTGTAAAAATGTAAAGAATATTGCTGATCACTTTTAGTGAGAAGCAGCATTTTTGCAAGTGGTACATTCATGATGCCATAATCATACACAGATAAACCAGCTCCAGGAAATTTAATTGTCTCTTATTGTACATTTGCATTTTTGTTTCTCCTTCATGCACAGAACTCAGTGTACTAAAAGCTGTTGCAGTTGCAGAAATGTGTCAAGAATCTATAAAGATTCGCGAGGAAGATGAGCTGGAAAACGAAAGCATTCAAAATGTGCTGAAGCAACCGCTTGTAAGTTGGATGCATGCATATTTAAAGTGTTGAAAATTTTACCAGCTTTTATTAAAATTTCGTGTCACTGTTTTTTGTAGATTGTCAGAAAAGTACTGGAAAGCTTGGATTTGTCCAGTTTACTCCAGTGTCGTGTGGTATCCAAATCGTGGGAAAAAGAAGCGACACTTGTAGCGTCGAAAAAATGCAAAATTTCGTTCGAAAATATTGAAGCAGTGGAGGAATTTATGAGTATAGCTCCCCGAGTGTCAGAGGAAAAATTGTTTGCTCATGTAAAATTCAACTTTGATGTGGAATCAGTGTCAAGCAAAGCTGAAGCTTTACAATCCTTTCTTGAAGTTCATGAAAAGCACCTACGCAGTATTGAAACTATCACTGGATCCGTGTGTGAAGCGAATTGTATTCAGGAATGGGCCGCCAAAATATTGGATTCTATCAAGAAAATACCAGAAGAAGAGGCGCCTGCGGAAATTGTTGTTGACGAAAATTCCAACTATGTACAGCCTGCCGATGAGCAAGGACTCCAGGAAATTGTAATCAATGATGACGTTGATGAATGCAAAGTGAAACAATTGACTGCACCCAGAAAATTAAAGTCTGTACACTTCTCCATGGTTGAAAATCCAGAGTACGTGCCCATTCCGTATTCCGAAGAAGGATATGAAACTTTTGCCGACTTTTATCCATACTATCTTGGTGAACACTCTAACGAAACTGGAAGACGCTTGCATGTTCTCGGAATCACCAACTCTATCATTCTAATTATCATTGGAACCTTTACTCTGACACCCATTATGTACGTTGTTGCAATTCTCCAGGCGTACGCATTGGCGCTTGGTGCACATTACTATTTTGATAAGCATATTCCAAAGCCAACCTTAAGAAACCCGATATACATGGTACGTTTCAAAACTTACAAGTCCTATTTTATTGGAATAAATAATCTATTAAAATTCTTCTATCAATTATTTTACAGATTATGGGCAATTTTAAAATGTGGTGGGAAATTGCTTCTGGACAAAGAGCTTTATAATGATGGCTCTCCTCCTCCAAAACTGCATGACAAAAATGAATCGAGTATATATCTTGATTTTTTCAACTAAAATACTTTAATTTTATGGACCGTTACATTATTCAACTAATACAGTCATTAGACCACACTGAACTTGGCTCGTCGTCAGCATTAATTTACTTGGAAATTGATGAATACATGACAATGACAATATTTTGTTATTACATATGAGTTAATGAGTTAACCTTTCACACAGATATGAGATTATCACCTTTTTGTGTAAGTCAACGTTTGGATTAGAGTTTGGAGTATAATAATATAGAATATATGAGTATGGAACATTAAAAAGAACCTTTATAAGTGTAAAACATATAATATGCTAATGTCTGTTTGTTATTTATACATTTAAGTAGTAATTGCATATTATTATTTTATTGAATGCGATGATTGATAGTGTGCTTGTTCGACACTAATGCAAAAACTATTTCAACTATCGATATTGTTATTTTCTCTACGTGTTTGTGAATTATGTTCAAAAGTATTATTCGGATCAATCAAATTCATGCATTTATGCATATTATAATCCATTAACTACACAATTTGCAATGATTTTTTTCACATGACGCAAATTTTTTAAGCATAATAATAGTATAATGTTTTTATCGTTGCTGTCTTTCTGTCAATAATTTCATAGTCTGAAAGATTTATGTTGTTCCTTACGAGTAATCAAAATCAAAAATTACATTTACAGCACAACCATTTTTTCATATTACTTGGTTGAACAAGTGTTTGGACTGAATGGAATCTGTCATTTCAAAAATCAGTTCTTCAAATCTACTCGTTTCTAATTTGTCTTGATTGAAGAGGTTAACTTCTGGAAAGGATTTTGGACGCGATGAAGTAACCTGAGAAAACACAATTATAGTAGACAAAGTGAATTTAGAGTAATGATGAGTAGCATCAACGCAAAGATAAAGGTTTACCTGTGATTCTTTGTGCATGGAGTACACAGTGTGGCAGAACAAGTATCGCAAAATAGTTATTCGGAGAAAGTCGTCCCCGAAAAGTTTCAAATACACATCCCAGTCTGAATTGTGCTGGGATTCTTCTCGAATAAAGTCAAGTGTCTCAGTATAGAAAGAACTTTGCAAAGCATTTAAATGATTCCATGTTTCTTTAGAGAGAAATTTGACACCACACATGTTGCACAGAGCAGCCAATGGGCTGTGTAGGAACAAGGTGAAAATTGATCCCCGATTGCTTGAACTTTGTTGTGTTGGACAGATGAGACTACCGTGGTCTCCTAAAATGAAAGGCGAACCTGTGGAAACGTCTGCATTACAAAGGATAACTAAAGGTTGGCCAAAGGTTTCCTTGTGTTGACCCAGTTGAAGAAATACATGGCTGTTTTCAGCATCACAGATCAGAAAAAGTGGCTTTCGTGTTAAAGGAATTAGGTCACACGGATACAAGCTATGGAATCCAATACATTATGCATAATGCATTTTTTGCGAAACAAACAACTAGGATGAGCAATGAGCATAAAACTGTGCATTATGTACGATTTACCAGTGAATTTCCTTATTTTCTTCGACACTCTGCTTCCCATCAAAAATTTTTGTTCTGAATCTAGAACTGTTGACAGTAGCGAGTCCAATATTAGCATACGGCTCGCTAGAAATGTAAAGTAGGAGAACGCCATTCCAAGTTAATTCACTCCATGCGGAATTTAGGTTTGCAAGGATTTGCTCAATACTGGCTCTATACAAAAGATATTTGTGTGGATTTTTCATCTCTTGTGATTCCTTTTCATCGCCACTCTCAGTACTCGCCCTTTCATCCAACGATCTCTCAAATGTCTGAGCCATTCTGAACATATCTACAGTTAACTCTGAAAATTTCAATTGATCCTGTTTATTTCCTACAATGACAACTTCTTGAAGTCTGAAATTTTGCTTGGCTGTTGTGACATCCACCTTCCCTCGTGAACATTTTATAATCTCATGAGGTAACCTGTGAAATTAATGGAAAAAAGTGGTTACGCCTGCAGCTAAGTGTTTAGGACAAGAGGGAAGGACAATGTTTAGGTCGTCCATAGGAGTATTATTTTAACCTGTGATTTAAAATAATTGGTTGACCAAGAACTCCCAATTCCAATTGCTCAAGCAAAGTCTTTTCTCCATTTCCAGAACTAACTTCATACACGTCCACTGGTGAGTCAGCGTCAATAAATGATCGTATTTCACTCAGAACCAAATTCCATTCCAACTGCTCCTCGGGTTCTTCATCTACAGTGGCCACATAATTTTCTACGTGACCAGATAGTTCCTACAAAAAATTGTAAGTCGAGAGAACAAGCTTGAGGGCATGAAAACATTAAAAGTTCTATATCTATAATATTACCCTCAAAAGTTCCTTGACATTATTCCGGCGAAGGAGCAGGGACACAATTATGAATCTTGCGTAATACCGTAATTTCTTCACAATCAAGACGGAATCACCAGACGATGAATTTTCCGTGTTGCTGCTCCGACAGCTTCTGGCACTAGTTGCTGTTCCAGAATCCCGTCTACTGGAAGGGGTTCTGGAGTAATATCCCCTTCCCCTTACCGCACCGTAAAAGTTGGCAGCTTCAACCAAATACGCCAACTTGCTGGCATGAAAATGAGGTCGAACCTGGTGCAGGACAGCTATTGGTGCCAATAGTCTGCACTTGCATCCCCCCGGAAGGAAGAATGGCCGATGATGGAGAGCCATGAGGTGGCAGTTCTCTGAAACAAAAAATAATTTTAATCATGATAACTTTTCCTGATTATCAATGAAAACTGTATAAATTTTGAGTAGTACCTAAGCTGGTTAAAAAGTTGCTTGGACTTTTCCAAAAGATGACAAAACTC
>JAHZMZ010001885.1:0-17978 GCA_027743805.1 Lepidocyrtoides sp. E14
TAAGCTAATACCATCACAAAATGTTTTGCTAAAAATATTGACTATTAATTTTCACAAATTGCATCACATTAATATTACTACATACACACCTTTTGCTAAAAAGACTTGGCAAATGAATCATGATAGTAGTCGGCAATGGTACGCTAGTGCAATGAAGAGTAGTATTGTGGAGAAATGCCAATGGATGAACAATTACTTTTTTTCCCGAGACGGGTGGTATGGTATGGTGTGAATGTGAGTACACTTATTGGTCGATGGCCCAGGCCGGCCATGAATACCGAATAATATCCCATCAACTCCCCACGCACGCTAACGTGAAACACATGCTTTGTAGTTAGCTCATGGTAGCTCTCGTTAAGTACCTAATATGCTGGCTTTCGTTGAAAAGAAACTCTGTGAACATGATGAACACCGAATGAAAGCTGAGACCATGGTCATCATAAGAGAAAACCTTAGCCTATTCATTCCATCCATGGAAGACATATAGGGAAAACTTATATCATGATGAAATATAGTTGCATATATCACTCTCAAAATCACACAATACCACATAATAGTAATTCTGTAAAATACACTCAAAGATGTTTGAATGTGATCAAGAGGAAAACTTTCTCCTGTTTCCCAACTTACAAAAGAGTCATCAGCGGCATATTTTTATACCGTTTTATCATCATTGTTATAAAGGTCCATAAACAAGGGAATACCATGAATTCTAAAATTATAGTTAGGCATTTTAAATCTAAAACCAAATTCCATTATCATCACAATATTATTATTATTATTAAATCATTCTCTTTCACCATTGTAAACATGCCGCATGACTGCCTACATACTTATAAAATAATTTCCATTCATGTAGCCTTTTGGAATCTCCAGTCAGCCAAAATAACAGCCTAACAGCTGCCGTGGTATTGTACTACTACCATTATGTATGTTATCGTCAGCGTATCAAGTGCGACCAACCGAATGAACCAGTTTTTCTCTCGTGTGGGCATGGGGCATAACACGTATGCATCATGAATGTACCATTCATTAAAAGTATTGATGTCGGTACGCGATACGATATGGCCTATTTTTATAACATCCCATAACTTTCATTAATTCCGCCACATCATCGCTTCCTCTTTTATACAGGCTGGGTGAAAAGTATCGTTGTGTATTCACAATGTCATAATGTTTATAAAGACGGTTTGCTCACATCAACTTTATACATTAAAAAATATGTGCATGCATATATGGCAAGAGAGAAAGTTAATTTAAAACTTTCAGAGGCTACAAAGTAATCAGCGAAAACTGCTGGGAAAATTACGACAACAATAACACGGCGTTTTGGTTTATGTTCCTTGCTTACCATACCATAAGATCCTATTAAGTAAACATCAAAAGAGTAAATAAGAAAGTAGAAAACTAACAAGAAGTCCTACTAGATAACTTTCTTTGAAAATAAAAAAAAAGTATAGAGTTGTGTTGCGCAAACGATAATGAGGCGAGAAAATGGATAACCCGTATTAGTAATGATAACAACATTTTCATTGCAAGACGGATAAAGAAAAGAAGCGCTACTTATGTACAATATTTAATACCTAGTGTGCAATATTGTGCATGTACGTGGCATAAATGTAGATGTTTGTAAAAAGAGAATAAAGTACAAGAAAAGTTGAAAGTATATAAAAGAAGATTAAAGCCCTATGACACGACATGGCTCTCTTTTGTAACCCGTCTGACAAAAAATGTATCATAAAATGAGAAGAAAGTGGAAAAGAAGAAATAAGCAGCAAATATTTTATAAATCTCTAGTTCCCATCATCATCGTCGTCAATAAGCTCTCATCTTACTCCATCCTCTTTCCAAATAAAATCCGTCTCTATTTTTCTCTTTCAGAAAACTCATCTTTTTTTCTAAATTGATCCTTCTTTCTTCAAGTACCCACAAGTTACACACCAACAAAACACAAGTAAGTAATTCTCTTTTTCTGTCATCTTGTTTCATATAAATAATTTGAAATAGGATTTGCTTCCTATTTATTTTCTTTGAAGAAATCTCTTGTAGTAGCACTTACACTGAACTTATATAATCATTGCTTCCCTTCTTTCTCCATCATATTTTGCTTTTTTCCACATCTGCTGCAGGTAGGATAAACTGTTAACGACAAGCAAGTATAAATGAGAGTCACAACTCACAAGCAAAAGAGTCGATGAGTCTAGCCACAAGGACCACTCACTTCGTGTCATTATTTTCCCTTTTTGGTTCCCTATATAGTAGTACCAAACTTTCGATCTTGTTTTTTATTAGATTTCCTTTTTCACCTTTCTCCCACCCTACAACTTTATTACAAAACAATCTTTTTTATCATCCTAAACTTTGCCTGTTTTCAATTTAACGACAACTTTCTCTTGTAAATAACACATTTTTTTCGTTTTCACAAAAATATAAAAGTAACTCACCAACAACCTTTCACCTTTGAGCCATTCATATAACGTGAATGAAACCTTATTCCATGTACATATAAAAACATTTGCAAATTATACCCCTACACTTTTTCTTAAGAGCATGACCCCTTTTTATACCGCTAACAACCTGTTACTCTACTCTCTAGTGATCTTGAGTCTTGACATGATATACATACATAAGTACGTGTTGTACGTTACATCTGTTTTCTACAATTTTTTATTTTACATCTGGCTGGAGGATTAATTCCCATCCATCCAACACTACTTAAAAGCTAAATTAAGCCTCACGTCACTGCCATTACAAAGAATTGCGTTCTGCATACATAACAAGAGTACAATATGTCTTCGCAAACCAACAACCGCAATTTCTCCTTCAATTTGATGAAATGGGGAGACGTCAAAACGGCTTCACTTGTTCGTAGGAGGCTTTGATTCTCCTCTCTCAACTGACGCAGTAGTTGGTGTGCCTTATTTTTTTCCCATGTTGAATTTTCTTCTTAATTTGACCAGCCGAGCGAGACTGAGATGATCAATGATCGCATAGGATTTAGTGAATAGCATGTTATTTAGAACGAGAAACCAAATCCACCATTAAAACCACAGCAGGAGTAATATGCATATCCATCCATCAAGCGGAAGATAAAACACGAGTACAAATCATTACCGTCATTCCATGTCAAAATAAGCTTGTGTTCTAAACAAGCAATCAAGGCAGACTTGAAAGCAGTGAAAGCAAGCCTTTTACCATTTTTCTTTGTTTTCAATCCATTCCAACTTCATGGGTCCCTGCCTGCTTTGGTTTGGACGCTGCGTCTCTGTCGCTTTTTATCAAAAGCTCACATGTTCATAGGTATGTACGTACCTAATCAATATTATATCCCCCTTTGGAAACCAAACTCACTCATTCTCTGGGTTCCTTCAGTTCTTTTCCATTTTCCCTTTCAAAATACGCCAGTGATGATCAAGTTAAGTCGAACCTAGGCAGCTTTCCCACGAGGCATGGAGAAACTTTACCAATATTGCAAAAGATGCAGTCCAAAAATGATGAACAAATATGTACACAATTATAACAACAAGAACAAGATGTAAAACATACTTGGAGAATGAAAAGTATACAAATGTAGATGTACACACAAGCATGCATGTATGTCTATAAGTTATCCTAGAATAAAACGACATATTGGGTATTACATTTAATGTGCACTACTTGTGGAAGGACATAGAGAGACTTAATTTCCTTCACTGATCCCTTTTGCAAAAACTATTTTCATTTTCCTTTCTCTCTCTCTCTCTCTCTCTCTCAACTCCAAATTTGTACAGCAGTAACAGAACCTCTCTTTTTACTCTTCTGTTAAAACTTCGCACGAGGAAGCCACATAATAATAATCATGACGAGGACACTGCCAGCAGCAGAAATGAAGATTTTTTTTGCAAATAAGCTTATACAATATATCCTACGACTAAGCGCCTAAGTAGGTAAATGGCAATCACATGATGAAGTAAAATAAAATAACAAGGGACATTTTTTTCTCTCTTCTTTATTCACCGCCGATGGGTATTACTCTAGAGAGATGTTAGTATAGTCAGCTTCACAAAAGAAAAAAAATGGCTCTTTGGCTCTTATGAAAAATGAAAGTATGTCGCTGTTGAGCACGTTTCAAGGACTACGTGAACAATGAATATATTTAGAGGAATATCACGTATCTGTATTTTTTGCTCATACCTTACTCTTATTCACCAATCCTGCAAGCTTCTGCATTTTCCCCGATTCTCTTTTTAGCGTTGTCCAAGGATAAAAATTTCCGATTTCCTTTTTTCACTTAGGTATGATTTATTTTTTCATTCCTTTTCCACTTGTTGTCGTTCTCCCCCTCATATGGATATTCTTCTTTTTAGTTAAAGTTTCACTGACCTCTTTCTCCCATCCTCCCTCTCTCTCTCTCTATCTTTCTGTTCCTTTTCAAAATATGTAGTAATCTACTAAAGCAATACTTTTGTATTTATACTTTATCTACTTGTGCGTTCAACAACAAAAACGGAAATCAAAAAAGGATATGCGAACATATAGGATTTCAGTTCCATTTGTTGATCTCCATTTCCACTCCACATGAAATTCCATATTTTTTTCAATAATCCATTTCGTCTTTCTACTTTTCTGTACCATCACTCGTTATTGAACACATACTGTGCTGCACAACCCATCTTGTCAAACAAAAAGGATAAAAGGGAAATACATACAAATATTACTTGAAAAGAAAAAAAAATTGTTTGGAAAAGCACAGGCACAATAGTAAAAGAAATCATAGCATATAGCGAATAACGAAACAAATTTCGCGTAGCCCAAGTACATAGTAGTACACTTATTTCTGGCAATCTGAAGCAAACTCCAACATATGAACACGATCAGTTCCAGAATAAAATTGCAAATACGTTATGCAGGTCACCACTTCACATGCTTTACCCTAATAAGCTATTCTAATGTTGAATTTTCGCTTGCTTTGCTTTTGTTAGACTTTATTCTTTTTCCTAACAAAGTTTCATTTCATTTCGCTTTTCGTAACTCTAAAACCCGAGCGTAACATTATGAGAACCAAACATCGGTTATTATAACGGCATATTCAATATTGCAGGCAAACTTCGAAGATGTAAAAGAGATAATGGAATATACAGTCATATCATATTGCATTATATATTGTCTACGTGGAAATTTGTTATAGTCATATTGTATGGTATGTGCACATATGTACGCACGTAGCACAAGTACATGTTGCTTCCATATGCTTCTACTTCGTTCTCATCATTACTCACACACTTTTTTTCATACCTACCTACTTTCTTTTGCGACTTTGCAACATGTTCAGTGACAATCCTCATAGCAAACAGATGAACGTTTTTTTCCGTCTAGTTTTAACCTTTATTTTCTTTAAAAAAAGCTTCTATAGTATAGAACGATAATATTTGTGCTGTTGGTATAGTTTGTAGACATATTTAAACTGACATCAAGAACTACAACTACGTTCCACACGTATGCTCAACAAATTCTACTTTCTTTCCTCAAATCTATTTTTTCATGTCCCGTCCTGCTAACAAGAAATATTTTACGTATTTTGCCTTCCTTGTTAAAAAATATTTTTAAAAAGCATTTCCACGCTAGCTGATTACTTGTTTAGATTCTCAAATGATACACACAAAAGCCTGAAATTTACATAGGTGTACATATTATGTAGCTGATGAAAAAGCTATATGTAGTACACTTACTAAAGGCGAGGCATTCAAAAAAGAGCACGTGTTTCCCCATAACTTTCCAAAAGCAACTCGAGCCGCTTATATTCCAAGTGTATATTTACCCATTCATTCATTTGACACTTTCTTCCTCTCCATTTTTTCGCAAAATCGTAGCGGTTCCGATCGAATATTGTATCTAATTATATTTGAAGGAAATTCAATTTGTAAAGCAAGTATAAAATCAATTCTTTCCATATTCGAAAAATCGAGGAAAATTTTTCACTGAAAATATGTACAAAAATATTTCTGCTTATGCTTGTATTTTATTCTCGAATACTTTCTACTTGCGTCGTTTTTCACATTTTTACTTTCATCGACATCATTAATAAGAAGACTTCAGAATGCAAACAAAATATAAACAGGCTATCTCTGACTTGACTGGGACTACCTATGCAATCTGTGATCTGTTCTCTTTTATAGCAACACAGTCACATCGTCATTATTATTTGATTGGATTTTTCTTCTAGATATTTAATTAAGCAACATTGTTCGGATGGCTTTCAACTTCCAATGAATTGCTCATATAAGACTTCTCCTTCAACTCCAGATAATAGCATGAAATCATATATTCTGCAACATACACAACATATTATATAGGTACACATAAATACATTCGAATTCTATTCCTACACATCATTACGTAAAATATTGAGTAAACTAGCTTAAATGCGAGCGAGTGAAATAGGCTGGAATGAAGAGAATAAAATAAATAAATGTAATGTTGTGTTAACCATGTCAAGTCATTGCTGCTAAGATGTATGATTCGAAGATGGAGCTTCATTCAATTCGTCTTGTTCAGAAATCCTCTTTATTTGCTCACAAATTGTGCATGAAATAAGTACAGCACAAGTTTTACGAGTTGGACAGGAGAAAAAGAAAATACTTCTCCAAGAAAACCTGCCTGTTAAACCTCTCGCTCACATGATGAGTAATGAGGACGGAGATGATAATGAAACTCAAGACCTAGCACACACATATATTTCATTTAACAGCTTTCAGCAAAGTAAAAGGAGCCAACGTTGAAGAAAGCGCATATCATAATATATTAAATGCAGTACGTACTTATACATTATTTATACGAAAGAAAAGCAATATAATAAAATAGTATTTTTTTCTTGCCTATTGATAAATAGGAGCAGTAGCAGGGAAGTAAAATGAATATAAGTATTATTTAAAGAGCTTGGCACACAATATAAAAAAAACGGTTTCACAAGCTGTTCTTTTTCACTTGTCTTATTTCTCAGGTTGCCTGTTTGCTTGTCCATGTGTCAGTGTCAGAAAAAGTTGTTCTTTCTAGCTTACTTTTCTTGCTATCTTCTGACTAACAAAGTAAACGTAACAAATGGTACAGACCGAGCGAAAAAGAAAAACTGCAAGAAAGAAACACAAGCAAACAAAAGGCTTTTGTATAGTTTGCCCTTCGTTTTCTCTTTGTGTGTATTTGCGCTTATGAACGAAGAGCGGTCTATTATTATATTACATTTATCGATTGACTAAGTGAAAAGGCACCTCAACCACAGATGTAAAAAAATATATATGTAAGACAACAGACTCTACAGGTTTCACCAACCACCATCACCATTCTCATCATCATCATCATCAGCAGCAGAAACTCCATGCAACCAACAACCCTTTTAGTTTTGGTAACGACCAATATGGTTAAGCGTCAGCATAAGGTATACCAACAAGCTCTGTTCATTTGTCTACAGTAGTTTCGAAACATTTTTTGCAATGCGTCACAAACAATCGTTTTATTAAACGATAAACTAAAAACTTTTTTTTCTTTTCATGTATATCTTTTTACTACAAAAGAGAGAAATAGTGGTGAGAATGAGAAGCCACTTCTGGACGACTCTGCCGAAAGTATTTTATCGGCAGAACTAAAATTGCAAAGCAATTGAAAACAAAACCATGTTGTTGGAGTTGTATGAATTGCCAGATTACCACAACCTCAATTCACAGCGGGGAAATAAAAAGTAAGAACAGAGAGAGAGAAAGAGAACCTGTGTGATAGAGAAAGAGATTGAATTGAAGAGAGAAGAATAATGATTATTTTATTTTATGTACACACACGTGCTTAGTGCTTCCTCACTGCATACTTGATTATCATTTTATTATAATTATTATCATCACTATTGGTGGTATAAATCGTGTTCACAAGTAAGTTCACTTTACACATATACATACCTACACAAATTATTAGATTACAGAGATCACTGTTAACTTTTTAATAATATTTTGTGTGCAGAGTTGGTTAGATCAGACCCTGCATAACTTGTTGAATAATACAGAAAACAGTTTATTCATACTAAGTTTCGATTTTTAAGTAGAAGCCATTATTTGATTCGCTACGGAGAGTGGCAGATAGACACATGGGCATGAAATAGTTGCCGATCACACTCATGTAATTAAATCTGTCTGATGGAGTACCAAAATTGTCAATGTGGACACTGGACACAACGGCACTTTCTCCGAGTCCCTCGACAGCATAAAATATGCGCAATATTTGTGCTTTTAGTAGATGAAGGTCACAAGTCGCAGGTGTCCTCTCTCCTCAATTCTACCATTAGACACAACATATAATATGCGATCAAAGCATTGGTAAGTGAAACTATAAAGTAGACCGAAAAGGTGAATTGTAAAAAAATGTAACAGATCAAGTATTCACTTTGTAACATGACACGACACAACACGAAGCGAAGTAACAAATTTAGAAAGTAAAAATGCTGCAACACACTGCTGGCATTGATATGCAAGCTGTCCGCTTTCGACAAAGAGAAAGACACCATGCTCAAGGCAATTTACAGTCGCATGAGTACCACCATTAGTTGGTAAAAATGTTGGAGGACGGTCGTAGGACGGCCAGTGTCAAATACCCCATTAAATTAGAAACAGAGCTATGCTGAAATCAATACTGACTTTGCACAAAAGAGTATATTCTTTACTCTAAAAACCCAGTACAATTCCAAACGGAGCATTATTATTATTGTCTATACATACTTAGATACTCCATATTACCTATGTACTACAACTGCGGATACAACGCTAACGACATATTTTCCCCATCTTTCACTTGATAATTATTGTTCGGATCTCATTGGAACATGGCAATAAATTATCTGAGATTTGAAGCATTTTCTACATTTTTATTGAAAGATTGTACTATGTACTTCGTAGAAACACTAGATGTGAGTGCACGCAAAACAGGACGACTTTTACATACAAAAGTTTTGTAACAAAACTGTCACATCTATAGACGTTACTACACACAAAAAGTTTGGATGTCCGAGAGAAAATTCTCACAAAACGATGAGTGTTTACAAATGATGAAATAATGATTCTTATCAAATCTCATCACAAATCATCGTTATGATGACACTGCTCTCTACAAGGTACCAAACACTGATACACTTCTCTGTCTCTCTGCTTGCAAAGAAGGAATTCGACCAAAGCTGAACAACTCCACCAAATTAAAAAAGCAAAGTGGAAAAAAGTTAAATTTTGAAACCAGATGGATAACGAATAATGAAACCCAGTTATTTAAACAACATAATACACCCAATTGACGACGACGACGACATCATCAACCATCAACGCAACGACAACAAGCTGCTGCTGAAAGAGAGTAGCATGATTAAATACGATAAAAGAATATTATGATGAGTATATCTCAACCCGTTACAGTTCTCAATATATATAGGTACATATATTATACAATGAAACCATCACAATTTGGAAGAATGTTGATCCCCACTTGCTGTTTTACAAGCATATTATTTATGTTCCATCATGATCACCGTCGTCATCATCATCATGATCACATCGTTTTTAAACGCAACAACATCGCAACATTCGCAACGCAACCACTTAACCACTACCGTGCATGCATACCTACGTACATCCCAATCCAGAGTTCAGCAAAATAACACCAACTTTATTCAGTATTATCAATAGGAATTTTTACTATCATCATGATCATCATCGTCTCCGTTTTTCGATACAATTTATTCAGTGACTTGACTTGAGTAGATGAGAGAATAGAAAAAAACGCGTACTGAATGTCTGATGATATGTCATGTCGCGAGAGACCTATTCATATATGGCTGGTCTGGCACTCACGGAATAATAATGCACAATGCAATTCAATGACGGAAAAAACAAAAGAGGATCACAAGAGGATTCACAAAGTGTTTCATTTAACAAGTAAACCTTTCTGCTTCTGCTGCTACTTTGCAGCAAATAACTAGCGAAAACTACTCCCCCTCTCTCTATTTGCTGAAAAGCTAGAAAATAAATGAGTACATTCCTACACTCAATTTCGCCGTTGCAGGCAAGTTGTTACGAAAAATACTATTGTGATTGCGATGAAAATGATTTGAAAAGGCAGAGTTAGCTGCAAGCATAAGTACTTATAGTAGTAGCATCACAACTAGACTATATAGACGTTTGGTTTTGCATATGTGTATAGAAAAGAAACAAAACTTTATAGTCATCGCATCAACGGCAATATCAACGAATAAACATAATATCCTTTCTTTTCGCCTTGCCACGTCTATTTCACTTACAATTAATCCCCTCATAAAATGGCATACCGTTACCGAAACAAACCAGTGTGTAACTGCTATAGCTGTAGCAAAACAGATTTAATGATGATTAGGATACACACGAAAAGTAAAACGAATAATAAAAAGAAAGAAGAGCTCGTTTTAACTTTGTCTATCTTTATATTATGTTGAATTGAGAAAGAGAGTTTAAGTATAGAAACGGTTAGACTTTGACTGCATTTTGCTGTCGTTTATTCGTGGAGACCAATAAAATTGATGCAAATTTACAAGTGGCACATCAAACGATGATGTAAGAATGAGCAAGCAAATCACTGCGCTTACTGTTACCAATAAGTGCATGTATATAATCCACAAAAAAGACTTGTACGCATGTACTTTAAACAATGTGATGCGAAAACAAAAAAAAAGTATCATTTGCTACCCAATCTACTTCAACTTTTTATAACATGCCCAAGAGAAAATAACGCAGAAATACAGATCTGAAACGAGATTCTCTGTATGATGTGTCATTTTACTTCTCAATGAGCATATAGAGAGGCAACTTTGATAAAATTATGGTATATAGTAAAATCTATAATGATAAAAATGTGATTCATGGAGGATATAAACGGGGCAATGTAAAAGGGCAAGTCAGAAAAAAATGACATATTTTGACTGCAGATTGTGTGCTTAGTATATCGAGTTGAAATTATTGCTTGGCTTGGGACAAAGTAAAACTTTCCACGCCATACTATCTACTAAACTGACACCCCTGTGCTAGTTATGGTGCCACTTGGTCCTGCGTTCCGCAAACATAAACTGAATACGAAAGTAAGTGTTCATTAACACAAACATCTATAAACAGAAAGCTGGTCTGGTTGTGGCTTTTTTATGCGAGCAATAAAAATTTGCACAGCTATATAATATTAGCACATATTCAACACACTGATTATCAACTAATCATATACAGCTAATGCAGAATAAATTAAATTCAGTATGATGAGTGTGTGGTCAGGGAACACATCGCATGACTTTTTTTTCTGCTACCACGCAAATATAGACAGCCGTTAACTGAACTGAAACATGGGTAAAGATTTATTGGTAAATACGACTGGCTGGTTACAGGTTTCATTGGTTGGAAGAGTCAATTCATAAATTATAATATATCACACAGAAGATATACGTTTTGGTAACTATTTCAACTTTGCATGTAGCTTATCCTGACCACCATCAGAAACCGGCGGCGGCGGATAATTTTAGATAATTAAATAAATAATCAAGAGTGAAGAATGAAAGTGTCATGTCTTGAACTAGACAGGAAATAAGACACAGTTCGGATTTCACTCAAAGGGTTGTCCAACTATGTATTTTTATCTTAATAACACAAAAAGCAATAGTCGGAATGGTGCGGAACAACCGACATATGTTAAGATCAACTAGATGACCTTTGGTGGGGGTGGCGATCATGTCACTCGAGGAAGACACCCCTAACAAAGCATAATTGAAGTATTCATATCATCTAATAATAATTGTTGCTCCGCGATCATGAAAGGACAGACAGCGTGAAATACGATTATATTTTGATATGAGAGTCAATAAAGTTGAAAATACTTGTGGCTTTATTTATGCTGTAAAAAGCCGACTTTGTTGGTACTTTAATAGATAAATACAACCTAGGATTCCTGGAGCCTGAAAGTTTATGGGTGATGTCAACAAACTTCCATGCTTCCACTTCAATTTTTCAACATTATGACCATGGTAGGGAGGAATGATTTTAATATTTTGAGAATGACAAATTGCTAAGCATATGCATTATCCAATCCTAAAATTTCTAAATCCGCATACATCGAATGATAGAATTCTCTTTTCTCATTCCTTAATAAAGTATAAAATATAATACGCAAAATAATATACATTGTAATCACTGGGTATATGCACCAGCATTCTTACAAGAATACGGAACGGATATACCTGAAAATATGCATATTGTAAAATAGTTGTAATCTGATTGACTGAAAAACAGAATTTATAAGTCTAAATAGTATGATGGTTTCTTGTTGCCTTGTTTGATCAACGAAACTTATTTTAAGCCCTTTACTTATATTTTCAGCCAATTTAAAACAAAACTAATGAAATTAATTGGCTAATAGAATAGAGATAATACTTGCCGACGAGTATTTCTTTGATATGTCAGTAGTAATCAGTAATAGTAAAGCTAAGCTAACACCACCACGGTGCCACGTCAAAATGCTATCTTTCATTACCCTATGACAATGATGGATATGGATAAGGCAAAAAAGCACGAACGACCAATGGCTACTTAAAATCAACAGTGTTTAGAACGAAGAACGTTACTGACCTCATCTCCGTCTCCATCTCCATTTACGTTATCATTGGAGTTATTGGAGTCCGTACTTCCGCCCGATTCCTGACCGTCTGTAGGTTTCATTTTAGCAGATTCCTAAGAAATGTACATATGTATATTTAATTTATGGTATGGAATACAGGAGCATTACGTCAACATTTGGTAGTCGATAGATATTGCTTGGTTGGGCACAACTTGTGCACGACATACGATTAGTGAACTACATTTTACTAGGAAAATTTGTACGTATCAACACACCTTCTCCTTTTTGGACATGCCCTTTTTACGTCTTGGTATCAATAAGCAATTTGCAGTCAATAACCGCAACAGTCAATCAAAATCTTCGCACTAAGGTATTCCTCGTTCGACAAATTTATTAGATATTTAGAGTAACTAAATGGACAGACAAACGACACAGGTTCCTCGATGAGTTCCGTCTTCTTCGAATCTCCTTGCCTCAATCAGCTGTTTAATTAGATAGAATGAGATTGACATTAGTATGATCATGGAGATTCCTTATCAAGGTTTAAGATTTGTTTTTCTCTAACATCTTCAAAGGTCATCATTTAACTCACCTGTAACGCTGTGTATTAGTTGTGTTACCACATGTTAAAGGCAAATACTGGTCATTGAGGGTGGACAGACATAGAACTAATGTTTTTTCTCAATATTAACCGTAAATACAACGTCTTCAGTAGTGGCAGTGAAGTAGTTTGAACGCTGTCAATCCTAGTTTTACTTCAATTGGTCTCCGTACGTAACTCTGGATTATTGAGCCTGAACTTGACTTTCAATTCTTGTAAAAATCAATACAAAAAGGATTACTTTTACTGTTTATACCTTCAAAAAAATAAATCGTTTAAACATCTCCAATACAATGACCAACGATTTACTTCCCTCCCACTCTCTTTGACTTACTTTTAACAGCTAGTGACGCTCATCAACAGATGATTTCCTGCGTGCAGCCGCTGTGCCACAGCGTATGTCGATAGTTTTGTTTCGAGCTTCAGCAGCGAATCATCAATGTCAGTATTAATATAAGAACTTTAATAGTAGTTGCTCGTTAACTTTTACAAAATCATAATATTTTAGTTGTTATTTCGAGTACAAAAATGCAGCAAATTTACAAAAATAAGTCACAAGTTTCAAATCTCATTACAAGAGATATTATAAACTATCTAGCTTTTTGTCTGAAATAGACCGACACTTTCCAAATGAAAGAATGCAAACTGGAAGGATTCACACTACACCTTAACAGTTATATACATGTATTTACTTCGAAAATAAATATTGGCTGTTTAAAGGCAAACTTTTATGTCTTCACCTATTCTTAATAATATGCAGATATATTAATTACATAAATGTATAAGGCATACGCAACAATTTGAGAAAATATCAAAGTATACAAATGAGAATAGGCCGTGGTGATTGATTTTTAGGATTTCCCTTGAACATTTCCAATAGTGAAAGCACTGTGTTTTGTTTCCTTTTTGCAAACACATAAAAAAGTCCTCACTTCAATTTAACCATTGTCATTAGCTTGCAAATACTTAAACTAAGTAATTAATTGCAACTATTTACAGCAGCTTTTTGTATGAGTACACTTTCTTTGGAGCGTGAGAGCGTGCAGAAAAGCTCGCAGGCAACTTCTTGAAGTAGTTTACAAAGAGGGTTTTGTACAATTGACTTTTTTCGTCAACAAGTTGTAAGAATTATCCAACAATTAAATTACAATTAAGTGTTTAATTTGTTCCCCTACACCCTAACCTCAAACTGTTTTCTACCTGACACGATGTTTCTTCCCTCTTATCTAAAAAAATACACTTTTTCCTCCAGATCAAATTGCATTGTTTACGTCCTGCGCGGCATCAAGTATCCAGCCCTACACCTTGTTATTGTTATTGGTGGCCTCGCTCGCTCTGAGAATTGTGAAATGATCCTATTCCTTGTCTACTCTCTTTTCCATCCTTGCACACCACCACCATACCACTACAAATTTTTTTTACGAGGACGAGAAAAGTTATATGCAGAGAACAGAAAATGGACAAGCAAGCAGGTTTGTCTTCTTGTTGCTTCTTTTAGTCAATTTCTTCCATGTAGTATACAGTATTCCTCCAAAAGAAACGATGATAACTCCATAAATTCAACAACTACTCCAACTTGTCCATCATTTGTGTCATACATTTATTTCCATACATGGAGCTTACAAACAAGGTCTATTCCCAATTTGCCCATCTTTTTTCAGGATCATTTTTTCACATATACACAGTTAGTGTTAGTACAAAACTGCAGCAGCCAGAGCAGCTAGAAAAAACAAGAGCTAGAGACTCAGCCACAGATATATTCAATTCAGTTTGCTACTTCACAACGTATTTATTTACACAAAGAAAAGACTCTTCTGATGAACTGATACTGATGATGAAGACTCAACAAAGTTTGTTGAAAACAGCGCAATTTTGGTCTGTCTGTATTTATATACTCAATATATTACACATACAGGCAATGTATGTATGGCTTCAGAAAGAAAATTGAGCTTTTGTAAGCTTTAATTTTGATGATGGAACGGAACATGAAAACAGTTTCAAGGCTCCAAGGATGCTTCTTTCGTCCTTTGTTTTTTGTCTACCTGAATACACACGAAGCAATGCCACAGAGGAACGCACACACACACCTTGAAACAATCTAATGTTTTTCTTTTAGGTATTATTGTTTACTCCTCCTGGGCTTTTACAAGTGAACAATTCATAAAAAAACAGACACGAAGGTACATATCAAATAATAATAATTTTCAAACAAGTAAAAAGATGAAAAAGTAGCAAGCAGCAGCAGCAGAGAAGTAAAAAGAAGCATAAAGACAGGAGTATAATATTTACGCATTAAAAAGAGAGACGAGAAAGAGAGGAAGAAAAGACAGGATGATATTTTTTTGTTTCGCAGCTTGTTATCCATTAACCAACCATCCAAACCCAAAAACTAAAAAGCCTCTGTTTTGAAGAGGGAGATACTACTATACACACGTAATAAAAAGTAATTTACATTGCATAATGTAGGTAGTCTAAAGTACATGTGTGTACATATTTTACCTATAAACCTATAACAAAAAAAAATAAGTTTGGGATATATGCATGACTCGTTATAAAACAGGGAGAAAGAGAAAAATACTCGTTTTTTTTTTGTTTGGTTTCATCTAGAGACTGGGACAGGCTCAATTGAAGATTCAATCCTCATAATAACCTAAAGGCATATTTATGTAAGTCGGATGGATAAATAATAGTATGGAATGGGAAAATGGGTAGCAGCAACAGCAATAGAGCGGTGGTGGTGGTGGCAGTAGACCAGACCAGTTAGTTAAGTTTCAGAAGAGAAGATATCATATTGGAATTAGATACGGAAAGTTCTCATGTACACATGTATTATGTATTTTTAAAAACTTTCAACGTGCATAGGTATATTGAAATGTATGTTTTTGTGCCTTCATTTCTTGCTTTTCATGTCATGCTATATTTAAAATAAGAGACATGTCATGTAATGTACGTACTACGTCAATACGTTAGTTGTTAGTATAATATGCAACTTTTTTTATGGATATCTTTGTTGGATTTTGGTTGGACATGTGAACACTGTTGCATTGAGGTGGTGATGGCTGTGGTGCACTGTGTACAAATTCCAATGTAAGGATAATGTGGAGAATTGAGATGTGGTTTTAGGATGGTTTTCCTGTAATATGGGCATTTGCAGCACAGTAGTGGCCTGAAGATGATGATGGTATCGGTTTGGATGAGGATGAGTCGATCAAACAGGACAGGATGCATGGAAGGGACATCAATATAGTGTATCTGTCTGTCTAAAACATGGTTTTATGGGGTGTGTGTTTGTATCTCTTTTGTAATATGGATAGAATTAGAGATCTTGACGATACGATGCATTTAGCATTAAAAAGCTCGGACTCCAATTGCCAATAATAAAAGTGCTACTGCCTTGCTTAATATCTGATGGATAGATGGGTAAACTGATACTGACTGATAAGGTCTGGTTATTACGCTGATGATAATGATGATGACGGTGAAACCAAGACAAGGAAAGGATAATGCATTTTATATGTGTATAACGTTGTATCTCATTCTTGCATGACTTCTTCATTACCGCAGCATTTTTTACTGTCCAGTCCAGATATCAGAAATACATACATCGTTTTGATGATCGAATCAAACCATTTCAGAAACGCAAGAAAGCGTATCGTCAATAATGTTTGCCACGGGCCATATTGTAAGGAAGGAAATTAATAAAATTGTACATTTTTGGTTATACACCATTAAACTAAAATAAAATTATTTGAAATAATGTACTTAATTCTACTTGGATGACTTACATTTAATGTTATTATCAGTATATTTTAACACACGGAATTTACCATTATGTCATTGTCACTGACGTACTTAATTGTGGTTTTCGGTGTATATCAGGCATATAGGGTGAAATACGCTCATCAAAATTCATGTATTGCAGCTCAACATACTTTTATGTCATATTCTACGTGCATACATACATATGTACAGGTAGTTTCTTGTAATAGTTGTTTGTAAAACATTCAATTATCACCGATATCTATTGGTGGTATCAGGTCGGGTCAGATTCTCTTGATACACCCATCCATGCACAAGATACAACGTGACCTTGATAAAGAAAAAATTGCTCATTATGATGACTGCATTTTGTACATTTCAGTCATTTTTTAAACTACGTGTGTACGTGCGTACAAAAGCGCTTCGTGATTGATTGCCGGTGATTGATGATTACTCTTTTTTCTTTATTTTTCATTATCTTCTGTTGCCGGTGTCTTTTATCATGAAAAAAATCCTTTCACATTAATTTTGTGCTGGCCTTTCGGTTTCCTGAAAAAATGTACCTTTTATGACACTAATGCTGCTGATTTATATTCAATAGGCGCAATTGTTGCAAATTCACATGCTATGCGACTAGACATGAGTGTTGAGAAAATGGAAGCAGTTATTCATTGTGGTGAACAAAGGAGTACTGCAACCATTTTGGAGTCTTCCTTTGACTTCTTACGGAGACCGAAATTCGTTAATTGAATAAAGCTCAACACGTATTAGATGCACATTCGTTGTACAATGCATGCATTATAACGGAATAAAAGTGCATACGATTAAGTATGAGATATTGCATGGAAGAATATTCAGCAGTAATTTTGTAAAACTGCATGCGGTGAATAAAGCTATATATGCTAAATGCTAGACCTGATAGATACGATAATTTCTAAGCAGTCTAAACTAAATTAAATTTACTTTGACCTTGACTATCAAATTGATAAAG
>JAHZMZ010001886.1:0-19748 GCA_027743805.1 Lepidocyrtoides sp. E14
CCGGGGCTACGAACATTGGGATTTTATAAGGTTACTCAAGTAACCTAATAAAATGAAGGCTGTGCAAAGACTAGTTTGACTTGTCTCCTTGCAAAAAGTTGGCTGGTTTTTATACGCTTGCAAATTGTATAAGTATTTGGATTTGGTATCTTTTGACCCCACCGACCGTTCATATAGACTAAATATCCTAGCGTTATCGCTTCTTCCTTTTCCTTTTGATATTTAGATTTAGTCAGTCAGATCAAAGTCAAATTTGATGAAATGGTTTCAGAAAAAAATGTTTTCTTTTTGCTCAGCACTTACAATAATGCAGTGCTTGAAATCTTTTTGTGCACTTCTCTTCATGGTACGTGGTCATTTTCAGACAGTCAGTCCATTCACTTCTTTCTATTATTGTTGGTGATGCATACTTCTAAAGCTTACCTCATCTAAGTATATGTTTCTAATTTCGCTACATACTTGCATTCACCTCATAACAAAAGTCTATGAAGCATGATCCTGCTCTAGGTGTATATATTTCATGATGATCACATCATAATGATATTATTCCGTTCTCTTTGCATTGCATTTTGCATTGCCATTGCATGATAACCTGATACAATGTAAAATGAACATCACACACACATATAAAGTGAACATATGTAAGAAAATCCATAAATGTTTTTCATAGAGGATCCTGCAAATTGACAACGGAGAAGGTGGATAGCCACATGAAACATGAACACTTGACTTGCTTCATTGTAGTTGTAGCATAGTGAATAAGTGAAGTTATTTTCAGCACATGAATGAACATTATGATAATCATATTATTCACGTCATAATGTGTATGTTATCATCTGTTAAGTTCTCATGTCCGTGGCATGCAAACTTTTATTTGATTTATATCGACCCATTCTTCACCTAAATTGAGGAAACAGCCACACACAAATAATCAAAAGTATGTGGCAGGAATAGAACAACTTTAATGTAGTTAACTTTGGGATGTTGAGTTGGATTTTTAACTGGGGGAGTGGTGCAAAAATATGCTGTATTTAATAATATATGGCAAAATAAAAGTCAAACCCCACAACAATAAGTATTTGTTTAAGGATTAGTGATGAACTGCTTTAAGCAGACAAAAACATCCTTAAATAAAAAGGGAGGGAGGTGAAGGACACCTGCTAACGTAAGTACGCACATGTAACTCAGTTTCCTTCCTTTTGCTATATATTTGTTTCATTGTGAAAAGATTTATTTATAACTGCACAAAAATTGAATTTACTGAGGAAGTAAAGTGGTTCGATGATTTAATGAATGACAAGGCGTAGTGACAAAGTGACGTACATATAATATGTTGCACATATTTTCCTGTGACGTATAGAAATAGAAACATGCGCCATTCACTTCACAATCTACATTTTTTG
Source organism: Lepidocyrtoides sp. E14 (assembly GCA_027743805.1). NCBI lineage: Eukaryota > Metazoa > Arthropoda > Collembola > Entomobryomorpha > Entomobryidae > Lepidocyrtoides > Lepidocyrtoides sp. E14. The sequence goes on from JAHZMZ010001886.1 coordinate 1,404, forward strand.
TGAAACAGCACTATTTGCTGGAAAAAACGGTAGCAGTCAGTAATAAATAATTGAAAAGCATTCCGCAGTGGTGATCATATTATTATCATTAAACTACTTAGCAATGCAGATTTTTTAGGGGTCAAAGAGTAATGCTCGTGTGTGTATTTTGAATTTTATATGCAAATAGTGCAGAACAAGCATGTTAAAATATTAATGTACACATGTATTGCAATTTGCAAACGGCAAAGCACTAATCGATCAGTGTACAGTTTTTTTTTGGTATTACATTATCTCTAACATGCGACATTAATGATGACCCTTTTACGTCATCAGCTTTGAAAAGTAACTCATGATGACAAAAATAAAATTATAAATAAATGTCTACCTCTTCTTAAGTACCATTGTGAAATTTACACTGAAACGATCAAACATTAAAACGGGAATAATGTGTATATTATATATTATACTTGAGTGGGTGTGTGCAGCTGGAAGGAAAAACAAAAAGTTAGGAAAAGAAGCATCGATATAAATTTAGATTTTATTGGTAGGACATGCAATTGCTCCGTAACAGGTTGCACTTTACTAATTCAAAAGGCAAGAATTATTGGCTGGAAGACTAAATTGAGAAAATTAAGTAACACAAAGGAATTTGCGGGGGCATGTAAACACACTGACTGGACAATTTTCATTAGTGTCACAATGTTAATATTTAATGTAGACATGTCCCTCTGTAAGACAAACAAACAAATATGAGGAATTGACAAATGAGTGAAAAGAGTCGCATTATTCTGGTATAACCTGTACCATGAAAATTTTCCGTTTAACCTTTACCCTCATCTTATTCGTGATGCTTTGAGTAAACAACAAAATTGTAAGACCTCACGTTTTATTGCCTTTGTGTAGGTGATAAACAAAAGTAGGCAGGCGGTCGCAGACAGCTTGAAGCAAACTTATCCATAGACCAACCGAAAATCCAAAGAATGCGCACGCTTGTTTGTACTTTTTATACCTAAATAATTCTCAGTTTTATTTTTTCAATTCATTTTACTTATGCATGTACATATTATCATATCATAAACATCTGCGGTATCTATCCTCACGGTGTACCCAAGCACGTATATTTTTAAATTTTAAAGCAATGACATTGGACTTTATTTGACAATTTTTAGTTGGGTATTTATTTATAATATTGTAACATTATACGATGTAAGGTACGATGATTATTTCGGGTTGCATAATACCTAATGAAATTTGACAATGTTCAAATGTGAATGAATTTGAATGAGAATATTGAACAAAAAATTTTCTCTAGATTACTACTGTAAATGATTAACTATTTCATAAACGAAAATTGAAACACTACCTTCACTCTGTCCATAAATAAGTCAGAACTGCCCATGAAAATAATTGTATAATTTCAAGAAATCGTAAATTAAAATTATCAGATGCGGCATTTTCAGCAATTAAAATATTACATCAGCAATCCTTGGCCATGCATTCATGCATGCTGCATGAGTAAAAAAACTACACGCGAAAAATATAAGAAAACTATTTATGAAAGCATTGCATTGAGAATATAATTATATGACGATGGTCAAATTCCTGTGAAAATATTTATGTCAAATGTAATCATCTCCAGTTTTTTCCTTCATGCCTACTTACAAATAGACTTTATGGACTTTAGATTTTTATATCATCATCTCTCAGTGAAACACATTTGGCCATAAAATACATAGCTAATACTGTGCACCACTTTTGTCTTATCTGTCAACAGAGTCTTTATAGGTAGCTTCCGCTGGCGAATGTGAATATGACATATTAGATATCATCTTCATCCTCGGTTTGTTACTGGTTCGGTTTATTCATGCAATATGCAATTTACTTAAGCATATTGATGAGTAGTCAGTCAAAACTAAACCCTACACAAATCAATTGTGGTCCAGTACAATTAACTATTAGTATTAATCTGATAACGGGGCCGTTACAAATACACAGCGCAAAAAAAGGACAAAGGCATCCGTCTTCATAGTCAAACTTGCACAGTATATTATCCATGCAGTAGCAACAGATTAGCTTCTGTCTCTGTCTGTGACAAACATGCATACAGTTTTTACATGAGATGACGGATTTATCAAAGCTGTTGTGTTGTTGTAATTAGCGCAATTTTAAAAGGGTTCAAATTCCAAACGGCCGCTTCACAGAGAGAGCAAATCAAAAATATGTGTATCAGTCTACGTAAAATCCATTAGGCATCATCAATAAGAAATTAACTGCTCCGGACTGGATCTGAATTTGCTGGATATTTAGTTCCTGTTCTATGCATAATTAAGATTATTGCCAATTGCTCCTAAAATATTGAATCCATTGAAAACAATTATTTACATACAACTACCTAATCATTTTGCCACAGTATCAATCAATATCCTGCGATTACTTGGCTGCTGTGCTCATGCTCGAAGTAACTTATGAGAAGATAAACGTTTCAGCCATGAATATACGTTTGAGCTCGACAATCATTGATAAATGGATACATGTATAAAGAAAAATTGAAAAACTTCATCAACAACTCGTCCTCACCGGCCTGCACTGGACATTTAATGCTCTCGCTCTGACATTTGATATTATGATGTAAGTCAATCTGGAACATTTAATATTTTTCTCAACTCTCAATATTCTTTCAATATTTGAGATTAATAGGAACGGGTACATACAAACGAAATATTTAATATTTCATGAAGTAAAAGGATGAAGATAATATACATTCATGCTTTTTTTGAATTTTCGAGAAGGACGTTAACTATGTAATGATATTAGATAAAATGATTTTAATTTTACTTAAAGTAAGCTGCTTAAAGTACTTCTATCTATTTTTTTACACGAACAAAATCGATTACAAGTGAAGGATAGGATATATAGATACGATACATGGTCAAGCAAACTGACTGGCGACAAAATGAACGTAAGACGATAAGACGTGAAAATAGCAGATAGTAAAAACCTCGGCATTTTCTCAACTTCATGTCATTTACTGAGATTGCATGAGTCTCACCAGATCTCAAGCGAGGTTCCCTCATAATATTTTCTTTACCAGCCAGGAGATATTATCAGCCCACCAAACAACCCTGCTAACCAAAATTAGTTATCAGCAGCGACTCGCTTCGAGAAGAGCTAGTGATTTTTTAAATGAAAATTCATATCTTTGATAATTAACTGCATTTACACGCGTTCATACCTAGCTTGTTGGAAACGTTTCTTGTGTTTGATCATCATCGAACTAAAATTCTCATTGGATTATTAAACTTTAGGCCTGATGTGAACTTTTGGCCATCCGTTTTCATATTATCATATAATATTTCATACCATAAAAATCAAACTTAACGAGAAAAAAACAACGTTTTTAGGTAAAAATGCTTAAATGAAAATGCTAATACGCTAGAAATTTCAAATTGGAATTTTCTTTTTGCTAGAAAAGTTTTTAAAAATACCTATGCATGAAGAACATTTATGTCAATACTTACTCGCGACATCCACTCAAGTACAAACGATTGAGCCGGAAAACTTTACCGTTGCATCACTCAATGTTTGATTTGGTTAACAAACCGATAAACTTTTTCCATTTTTCTTACGCATTCGTGAAACTTATTTTCTTTTCTTTAATTTTCTGACTTATTGACGCATGTTTCTTTAATGAGCAGCAAAATAAAAACTAATTGAATGGGAAAAAGTGAAGCGAACACTGTGAAATAAATTATAATTTTATTCATTTATGGTTTCAGAGGCTGTCTGCAGTGTACTTGTGATTTGTTTGTTATTATTACTTGTGCGTTTGTGGCCGACGACAAGTTTTCTCGTGGATTTAGTTGTGACGCGCCTGACCCAACATCCAACAACTTTTATTGTCAAAGACCACACACACACACCCATTTCTACCTCCCCCTTTGGTCTTATCTAGGCCAAGCCTAGAAATCAGAAAAATTGTGGAGAGTTCGTCTGTTATCAATTTGGCGACATGCCTTCAACTGAAATTTCAGAAGCACAACAGTATTCGACATGGGTAAGTTGGCAATATAGTTGGTTAACTAAATGCCTAGTGGAAACCGCGTCATAATTTTTTAGTTTGATATTAAATCATCCTGTTTCTAATCAAAATGCATTTTTGACAGACTGGACTCATTTTCATGTTCAACTTGATCGTTGGGACTGGAGCACTCACGCTTCCGGCTGCCTTCGCAAACGCAGGATGGGTTCTTAGCCTGTCCATCATTTTACTTCTAGCCTTCATAAGGTGGAGTAGATTCTTTTTTGAATGTCTTACAATGCCCCAGTTATAGTGTGAAAGTGAAGTTTACAAATATGATGACTCATTTTTCTCTTTTTTCATGTAAAATAGTTTTGTCACCGTCACATTTGTCATTGAAGCAATGTCAGTGGCGAATGCAATACTATGGCGGAGGAAGGTTGATCGTGGTCGCAGCTACGATTTTGATAGTGGTGACAGTGCCATACTTATAAGTGCTACTGCCTCAGGTCGGAGACCACAGCGTGAAGAAAGGGACCCCTTGATCCCGCCAGAGCTGGCATATCATCAACCTTCAGAAAGTTTCTCGAGTCTGTCAGATTTTGAAATAAAAGAGCGGACTGAAATGGTACGCAAAACATTGTCTTGTAATTTATTTCAATTTTTAAACGACGAGTGGACGAGATGATTGCAATTACTTTGTACCTATATACAGGGTCGCATGGCGGCTATGTTCTTTGGAAAGACTGGAGTATATGTATTTTATGCTTGCCTTGCAATATACCTCTACGGAGATTTAGCTATTTACGTTGCAGCAGTTTCAAAATCCATGCGAGATGTTTTCTGGTGAGTTGTGATCGTGGTAGTGTAGCATTCCATGTTTATAATGACAAAGTTCATTATTTCTCACTATTCAAGATTGTTCAATGGATTTTCTAAAGTAAAATGTTTTATGAATGGTTTGTAGTACGTTTACCCCAATGAACATTACAAACAATACGGAAATCCCTGAATCAGAAGTTTGTTGGACAATGAATGGAACATCAATTGATAGATTCCAAGCATACAGGATATTTACTGTCATGTTTATTCTCACCCTTGGACCTTTCACATTTTGCAATGTTTCTAAAACGAAATATCTTCAGATTGGCACCACCATCATGAGATGGCTAGGTAATTAAGATAGCCAACTACTATTTTGCTTTCAGCATTTCAATTCGCATTATCTATCTCAACATTCTGAAACATAATATCTAATGTGTTAAAATGTTCGTAATGCGTTTTTAGCCTTCGGCGTAATGATATCATTGGCCTTGAAGATCCTTATAAAAGGAGAGGGTAGAGGTCATCCCATTATGGCCAATTTCTACGGACTTCCCAATAACATTCACGATGAAAGTGGTGTGGGACTCTCAGGTCTAACTCATTACTGCTCCCAAATCCTATTTCCGCTGATGGCTATAGTGCCTCCATTTATTGTTGCGGTATTCGTGGAAAATGTTCAGTTCCTGGTCGGCATCACCGGAAGCTACGCCGGAAATGGTATTCAGTATTTGATCCCTGTAGCATTATGTTACAGGGCAAGGCAGTGCTGCATGTCTAGCTTTGGCATGGACGTCAATCCATACGCCTCGCCTTTCCGACACAGGGCATGGCTTTGGTTTGTGTTTTCATGGGCTGTTGTGTCGGTCGGGTTTGTGACAATAAATCATATTTTGAGCCTTACAAGATTTGTCTGAACCAAACGTAACTTTAGCTTTTTATTAAAAACATTTTATTTTCTGTTTACCTGAAAGTCACAGTATAGATCAGTTCAACCAATGTACAATATTGAAAATTATTGGTAATTTTTTATTTGGTGATGACTGGAGTGGATGGTACTAATGTCTCATTTTAATTAGCAGTACTAATACATAACTACAAAACACATCGACTCAAAAGTCATATGATGTATAATCACATAAAGCTTACAAAAATATCAAGTATAAAATATCAACCAAATACTTGCCTTTTGTTAGTTTTGTGGGTTGAAGGGTGCGAGCTGCAAACCTTTATGTAAACCAATGAGATGCAAAAAAAAATGAAAATTCTAGTCCGTGTAGTTCTCACTTTTTTTTCTTAATCGAAAATATGCAGCAGAGTTTAGTTAATGACGATGATGATGTAATTAAATGAATAGGTATATGATATCGTGCGTAGTTTGAGTGTGAGTGGTGTGACCCTAATTAATCGTATGTTCAACTTTTTAGTCTATTTAACTGAAATATGTCATGCCACTAAAATCAATGTTGCGTACTATGATTACAACTTTGTTATAAGTCAGACTGATTTAATTTTCACTTATTCCACTACTGTTGAACTGCTTTAACGATTTAATAACTGATTTACCAAAAATTCGAAAGGGAAAATTCGATTTTCTGAACTATGAAGTTTTATTAATCAATTACTTTTACCAAAGTTGAAAATTTTGTTTGTAAAAAACATATTTTAATCTCGATGCATGCAAAAAAGTATTTTATGAACTTGCATTTCACATGAACCAAAATAGTAGTTGCTTTTATTATTAGAAATAAATCAGCAGTTAACTACTTTTGGTAGTTAGAAGATGTATTATTAATAAACATGTAGAAAAATCAAGAACAACTTTTGTATTCATATTATACCCTGCTTTGTACTGCGACATTTGTATTTTGTATAACATGAAACAAATTGGGTAAGCAATTGAGATAATCAGTTGAAAATGAAATTTACTCCCTGGAAAATCCTTGAGATTTATCATTTTTGTATGTCGTACTGCACTACTGAGAACTTGTAAATGAAGTAACAAAATTTGTACTGTGGTAAAAGTTTTTATTATAATATGTTGAAAAAGTTGAAAATGTATCGAAATAAAAAAGTATTAATGTTTCAAATCCTATAAAATAAAATCTTGTATTTTCAATCGTGTATCCGACCATACCTATAACTGTATAGTTGATACTATTATTTATTTATGCAAATCAAGTCTAAAAAGCCTGATAAAAAATCCACGAATGCATTTACTAAATATTATGTATTACCATAATATACATACATACATACACCTAAAAGTCAGTTTGTATCTTATCATAAATAGATGCGTATTAAGTCGAAAGATGGGAAACTAAATTTGAAGCTTTGTTTTCCTTGCCACTCGTGTAGTTTTAAAAAAAATTTATGATCACTACACAGAGAGGCAAGTAACCAAATAATTTTTCAGTAGGATAGATAGGTATTTCTTTTCTAGCCCTTCTCAATTTTGACAAAAAATTAAGCAATCACTTCCTTTTTGATGTACTTATCTAGATAAGTATGCAAATGTACTTCATTATCAAAAGTAGTTTTGAATTAAGTACAGATATTCTAGACTGGTGTACATAAGGTTTCTCAATAAACATATTAAATTTCTTGTTTATTTGTATGATATTACATGTAAAAAATATTTGTATTCGTACCTTGAGATTCGACTAGATTTTAATATTTGGATCGAGATGCTACTTACTGGAAAATGAAAAAGACTAAACATGAGGATAATAAAAAAAATTATGTGTAAAGATTAACTTTTTGTTTCATGTGCTTCCCTGTCCAATTATTTTTTTAAATTATTGGCTGCATTTACTATGCTTGCTAGTTGTAAATATAGAATAATAAAAAATTGTGATAATTGTCAAAAAAAGTAGTGCTGGAACATAAAAATGAAGTACCTGCACTACTTATTTCCGCTGCAAATTATTGCACTAGTCACATGGAGTGATATTTTCCCCATGTCAGAAAGTTTAAACCTGAAAACGTTGTTCAAGCCCGGAAATGAAGAAATTTTGCAAATCATGAAGGAAGAATTGGACCAATTTCAAATTGACATGACCAAATCATTTATGCAGGCTCATAGTAGAAAAAAACGAGGTTGACAACATTATCATTGTAAAAATTCAAAATTTTATGTTTTTTCGACAACTTCCGATGAAAAGTAAGTCCAGTGAAACATTTATTTTCTCGTGCAGCTCAAGCCGGACATGTAAACGATATTGACATAAATACGAACGGAATTTTCCAAGAGATAGCAATTGATCCTGTAGGTCCCTTTTCAACTTTCACTTTTGCTGGAAACCCTTTTCTAATAAAACGGGATGGCATCTATCAGCTAAATGGATTGGAAGCATTGGCAAAGGGGCAAGCAATATCCGAGATGGAGGCACAAGTTAAAAAGGGTTCCTGGGTGCTTGAAAGGAATGAATTTGTTTTGAGTGTTGGTTTTAACAAAAAAATGAAGCTCACAAAATTTCAAAGATATTAAGAGACGTGTCCACCATGCATGTGAACTTCACATAATATAGAATTTTATGTTTAGGGGTTTGAGTGGAAACGCAACTTTTTTTTGGTAACAACAACGGGCAACTTTTCGACTATTTATACATTGCACGAAAGTTCCCTTCAACCTGTATTCCGACAAAACATTCATAACAAGGCGAACGCCGTCGGAGCTGAATTTTTCGACTATCGAAGGAACCTGTACATGGTCGTTATAAATGACAATGGAATCCATTCTACGACATTTTCTCCGTATGAAAAAATATTTAAAAGCAAGCACATGGCAAAATTAATGAGAAATATTTTCTTTGCAAAATTCTGATCAAATTATTTATTCATTTGGTAATTTAAAGTGTATTTCGTTGGGCCGGTTCGTATATGGATGAAATCCACCAAGTTCAAACCACTGGCGCCAGTGCAGTAAAAACCTTTATGATTAATTCCAAACAATATATTGCCATTGCACAATCCAAAGATTCCACCGGAAATACTCAGGTTGGAACAATGGTACTAAGCATGGATCACATGGACAGACTTGAACGCGTGCAGTTGCTTTGGAGTAACAGTGCTCACAATTTACACTACATGCGTACCGATAAAGAACATTTTCTAGTTATTGGTCAAGAAATGGAACCAAGTATTGCATATTGGTTTGGAGGCATGGACTTTATTTTCTGGCAGCAATTTGATGAACTTCAGGGTAAAAATCTTGTAATGGAAGGTTTGCAGCTTACGTCTGACGAGCCAATTCTTATAACATCCGATGGTGGTCCGTTAAGACTATTCTCGAGATCTGCGTCTGCCAAAAAAATAATGACGACATGGATAAAGAGTAAAACTATTAACGTTTTTAATCCTCGGCCAAGTTTAACAAGGGCAGTTGGAGAAAATGCAAACAAAATTACTCAATTGAAGATGCTTCAGGTTGGCGAGGTCAAAAACAAAAATAATTTGTTTGCAGCGATAACACGAAAATTGCCAGGCTCGCATCTGGAATCCATACGAATGTATCCTGTCAAATTTGTGACCAGGGAGCTCTGTAAGAAAGAGTGACAACTTAATGCATCTCTTTAAGACTTCCGTATTCCATCTAACCAGTATACGTGCCATTTGTTTCTATTCTAATTTATACATTCTAGCTGTAAGTCAGGCAAAAGAACCCGGTGACACTCTGTCACAATGTCTGCAAACTCTGAGAACGTCTTTGCAAGATTCTGAGGAAAGCCTAAAGCGAATTGACCAAGCAAGTTCATTGGTACTAACTACCGATGGGGACTGGAATTTTGAGGGAGAAATAGCAAGTCAAAAAGTAATCAAGCCTGCAAGCTCGGAGGTTAAATCTGCGGAAATAATGCCAGCCGTTGGACGAAAGGGAAGCTCTGGTATTGATATTAGTTATTTCCATGTCTTTTAAATATCTCTCTAAAGTAAAACCAGCGTTTTTTGTTTTTCAGATCGCTTTGAAACTGCTCCGTCCAAAATAATGGATAACATTAAACAAAGTAATGTTCGGCTAGAAGTTATGAAATCTCAGCTCAATGATATATTTTACAAATCTGAAAGACCAAACGTTGTGTCGGGAGATTTAAAGTTTCTTCAAGATGTTGAATTCAATGTTGTGGGAGCAGCAGAAAAAACAAATTTAAAAGTGAGTTTAAAGACAAGCTGCATCCAATCGTGATTTTGAATTGAAAAATATTTTCAGGCCATGTTAAGAGTCCCTACGAAGGAAAGGGTCTACATAATAGTATAATATGGAGACCTCAAATTCTTGCTAATATATGTAGGATGTTTCAATATTGGTAAAAATACCTATTATTTTCCATTCCAGTTTGAAACAATCAATGGCGTTCTTTGGGAAAATCTGGACAACTTTGCTCTGAGAACAAGTTTCTCAAAGCCCCAAGAGGTGCTTGCACATTGGACTACAAATTCGATAACAGCAAATTCCCTCGATACAGTAATAAGACATTCAAACCTCTCTGCAGATAGTAAGAAGCACACCCTTTCGATTTGAAAAATGCTGTTTTCCACCCAACTCTGCATGAATCTGGTGTTTAAATTAAATCGTGTTATTTTAGACTTCATTTTGAAATCGTGCACGGACACTCAAACCGTTTCTGGAGTGCAGCAGTTCAATGAGGAACTCAAAATTGGAAAAGAGGTACTATTAGAAGCGGAAACAAAAATCAATGGAATACAGTTTTCAAATGTTGTCCTGAGGGAAAGTCCCATTCGAGAGGTTCAAGGATTTAAACATGCTCCCTTTCTGAAAGGAAAATATGACACTAGCTTTGTGAATGGGGTAGGCAAACTGGCATGGTACAACAAATTGCTTCGACTGTAATCAAATATGACTCAACAGTAATTTTAAAAATTATTTAAATTGTAGAAAAATCTCCAAGAATGGTTTGCTGGAGTGGCTATGCTTTCCAGTACAACTGAACAGCAATTTACGGGGAAAGTTGAGGTACAAAAGGGTGCAACCGTTGAGATAGACAATTTATTAGTGACTGAAATGAATGGAAAAATCTGGGATGAATTTGAAAGGACGGTTGTGCTTGACGGAGCAGTCCAAGAAGTGGAAGGGATATTTAATGTGGAAACTCTTAGAACAGATAACCTGAAGGCAAATACCATTTCAGGGATACGCAGTGATGATTTAATACAGTTGGAAGGAGACCAACATGTCACTTCCCATTTTACTGTAGAAAATGTTCAAATCGATAGTTCCTTGTCCTCAGGGACTGTAAACGGGATTCGGCTTTCCGATGCTGTGAACCGGAATGACGAGCAAGTAGAAATAAACGGGCCAGTCGTTTTGGAAAACTTTCGAGTTGAAGATGTCGTTGTTCCTGAGAGCATAAAAATTGCAAATAAAGATGTCTCAGAGTTGGTGAAGCTGAGAAAAGTTCATAAATACTCTACAGTTGACAACGGGAAAATTTTTCTAAAGCAACTCAATGCCGACAAACTAACTACGGAACACATTGACCACAACAATATTGATGACTTTATTACAAAGTACTGGTCCAAAAACCGTAATAATGTAGCGAGTCCAGTTCAACTCGTTCTAGACAACAGAAAAGTCACAGTGTCACAAGAAGGCTTTAAGACTGGCAAATTAAACCACTTTAGTTTCCCGGAAGAGTTTGTGTCGCTGGAGGGTGGTGTTATAACTCTTCGAGCCCCTTTAAATTTTAAACGTCCGGTTGTAATGTCTGCTGACGTGACAATGAAAGACGGTTCAAAAATTCAGGGCATCGATATGTCCAAAGCACAATCCATGATTATAGATGGAAATTTTGTGGGGCCAGTTCGTGGAATTAAAACGTTTGCGTCGCCCCTTATGGCTGTTCACGGGGCACGTATCGATGTATTGAACGGTTTGGACCCGATAAATGACGTGGTGCTGTTGAATTCCGATGAGCTTCAACGAATTGATGGGGTGTTGACGTTTAAAAAGAATGTGACCGCTGATCATTTTACCATTGAAGATGGGGACGTGCGTGTAAATGGCCTTGTGAATGAGCTAAACCTAGAAGACTTGAAGCATACAACAGCATACAAAAATAAAGAGAATCATATCGAGGGAGAACTCATTTTCCAAACTGAACTAAATGGTAAACACAAACATCTATGATTTTTAAATGTCACAAAAAATAAACCAAGTTATTAGTAAGTAAACCAAATCATCTTTCTATAATTTTTAGTTCAGAAACTTTCAACAATTTGGATGAACAATCTCAATATTGGAGAGATCACAGACAACATGATATTCTTGACAAGTCACGAAATGCAGACAATTCAAGGAGAAATTATTTTAGGAAATGGAGGAGCAGAATTTCTAATAGACTCTATTGCAGCTACAATCAACAATGTTCCAGTTTCAGAATATTTGTCGCATGTATGATTTAAAAAATATTTATGATATGATGGTTTTTGCTTTAATGGCTCTGTAAATTTGAAGTGTAGAGCATTCCAAGAAATCGTAATTCAAAACGTGAAAATGCTCACAATAAATCTAGGTTGTGCGACTGGACTCTCCAAGAGTATCAGTGATTAGTGGGACAAAGACCTTTTTGAATGCAAATCTGAACTATCAATTGATGTGCACCACATTCAATAATGTTGACTTGAAAGATTTGGAAAAAAACGCCTTCTCCAAATCAAAATCCCAAGAGATCACTGGCAAATGGAGTTTACGAGATGCAAATTTTGCCGGTTTGCAATTGGAACAGTTTTACAAAATTTTAATTTTTATGATACTGATGTGTTCGTGACTGAATACAGCTCTGAAGAATATATTTTGTTCTATAGATAATGTGGAGACACCTGATATCGAGGGAATTTCACTCGATAACATTGTTTTCACTGACGAACCTGTTGATATTTCATCTCCTTTGAGTTTTACGTCCAAACATACGAGTGTTAAGGGACCTGTCTTTGTCGCGGGTAACGTAAATGGAGTAAAATTTGATGAGGTATAAACAAAATTTAGACCAAACCCATCTATGCGTAGATACATATGTACCTTTGTGTTACACTTACACATACATCTCCTCTCGAAATCCTTTTTCTCAGATATTCAAAGATGATGGCGTAGCCATCAATGGAGCAAAAAAATTTGACCAAGTAATCGTTGATGGAGATCTAAGCTGGTCCAAAGATCGACCTGAATTACGGAGATTAAGTTATTTGTTTGACAACGCTGTTAAAAAATCCGGTCCACAGACGATAACAGGAGGAGTAACTTTCTCTGACGGATTTCAGAGTTCAGAAATACTAACGCCTGGAAATTGGTTGGAAAATGTTAACCTGAAGCAAATTCAGGAGGACGCGGTGTTGAGGAGTAATTTAAATCCAGTAAAATAAAAAATAATGAAGACTGCATATTATTTAATAGGGTTATATTAGTGGATTGTCTCATTTGGGATTTTTGATGATTTACGTTTTTTTATTCCCTTGTGCTTATAAAGTTCATATCTGGCTCTAATGAATTTGCAAAGCCGTTAAAAATCCAAAATCTTGTCAACCCAGTCACACATCTTGACACTGAACTCTTAAATAACATAAATTTGAGGTCAATGAGCGAGGACATAGTTAAAACGGATGACTTCCCTAATGAAAGTGGTAGGCCAATTCAAGGGAAAAAGATTATGCGGGGCGACATTCAAGTGAAAGATTTAAAAATTGCAGGTAATGAGAACAAGAAAGATCTTACCTTCCAACAGCGTAGAGTATGTGGCTCCATGTAAATATTTTTACAACTGAACGTTGAAAACTGTTATTTTCTTTCGTTGCCCCATTATTAGACAAAATTTCTAACATTCCTGTTCAGGAACTTGTTCTACTAACTGACAGTGAAGGTGAAATAGGACAAGCAAAGTTTAGGAGCCTGAATGTACAAGACGACATTGAAGCAGAGTCCACTGCTAGTACTGATTTTGATATGCCGTCCCTTCTGAACAATCGTGTTAGTTTAGCGAAACCTAATCAAGAATTGGAAGGGGATTATTCCTTTAATCTAGTCAGTGTAGATGATGCAAATCGCTGCAATATAACTACCATTAACAATGTTAAAGTTTCAAATGTGCTTAAAAAGGGTGATGTCAAAAATCTTCGTACCATATCTGGTAAAAAGACTTTTAGAAATTTAGAAATTGATGGAGAATTGGATATAAAAAATGTAAACAATCATAAAATTCAGGATTTGGTTGACTCTGCCTTGAGAGTTGACCAGACAGAGAAAATTACCAGACCCGTCATATTCGAAGCACCCGTTATAGTTAACCAAGAACTGGAGGTGGAGTCTGTAAATGATATCCACCTCAAAAAGTTCTCAACTCAAGTTTCCGAACGAATCAAAAGACTTGAGAATGATGCAGAAAGTCCTCAGTCGTTATCAAAGTCATTAAATCAAGAAGTTGCCAAATTGCAACACATTTCACAGGAGCGTCCTGTCTGGTTAGAATATTTACGTATAAAACAAGACATGACTGGGCTAGGCATTGGAGCTCAGTCAAGAGTTGACCACATTCAAGTAACAAAATCACGCGATGTTTTGATTACATTCCATCGGGAAACGGACGGACAAGAGAAAGGGCTTCCAAAAGGATGTAACTGTAATTCAATTTCTACAGTAAATCTTACAGAGTTTTCTGCAAATCGGAAAAGTAGTCAAAACAAATCGATTGGTGAAGATAAATGCCTCAACGTTTTCAATGTTGTCAGTCTGAACAAGCGAAGCTACATGGTTATCAGCCAAACCATTTCCAGCAATACCACGTAAAAAGCATATAAAATTAATTTTTATTAAAGTAGAGTTGTCTGTTTTACATAATTTCATAAGGTACCATTCTTTATTAAACTGTTTAGATGCGTCACTGATCAGGACGATACTACAAAAATATTCCAAGACAAACGGGAAATAAGTAATACTAAAATGGGTCATGTCAGTGATGTGGGGGTCTTTTCAGAAAAGGAATTTGACTTTCTGGTGTTGGCACAGTATTTTGATAAGAACACGGCTAGTCATTCTACTGTTACTCGTATCATGCGCGTAGACTCCTCTGGTCGTCTAGAAAATGTGCAAAATATTGAAACGCATGGAACTAGAAAAGTTGCATTAAGCAAAATTAACAATATGTGGATGCTGGCCATTGCAAACAGTAAAAGTAGCACTGATGAAAGTTCATGTAATGCCGACTCCGCAGTATACACATGGTCACCGGAAAGTGATCAGTTTTTTCTTATGCGAACCATTATGACGGATGGAGCAATTGACGTTGAGTTTATCACAACGGGAACCTCAAATGAATTCTACATACAGAGCTTTGTTGCATTTGCTCAAGAAGGCAATTCGGCATCCGGAGAAATTTTGATTTTCAGATATGAGCAACCTGGTGGAGATTTCATCATGTCCCAAACTATACGGACTAATTGGCCTGTTGCTGGATTAAGAGCAGTACATATTTGCCGGCAGTCATTTTTGGTGACTACGGTGCCTCAAGAAGGAATTACTTTTTATGAGAACCGATTTGTGGAGGCAATCAATTTAAATTTGTTAAATGAGATATATTGTAGGTTTGAGCCAATGAGTTTTAATTCTGGGACTCTTCTAAATTTATAGGGTTTTCAGGAATATTACAAGGCCCCAGTATTTGGAGCAACAGACATTAGTGACTTCAGAATGGATGACCAACAACTTTTTGCGATAGCCACAAAGAAAGGAGCAATCATTGCGGAAGCAGTTATAGCTGGATCCTGTCCAAATTAAGTTTGCTTTAGCACAATACTGTTTGGTTTTAGAAAGTAATCTGTTCAGTTTATTGATCACAGTTTTCTCATCGACAGGAAGAAATTAATTGTTGTCCTCAGGAATCAATGTTAGCAGATTATATTATTAGAAAAAATAAATGTATCATTTTCGGTAGCTCCTTAAAACTAGTTTATCTATTAGAAATCAAGAAATCTAGTTAAAAATTGTAAAAATCTTGAATAAACAGTGTTTATGTTGACGAATACAAAATTAACACTAAAATAGTAAGCGTAAAAACGTACAATACTGCAATTCAATTAATAGTTGTTCAATTCCTAAAAGTCATTTCTTCTTTTTGGACTTGCGAGAAATTTGGGAAGAAGGACAAATGTCTTTATTCAAACAAGTGTTGCATTTTGGTCCAATGGGAAGACAAATTTCTTGTCCAAATCCCACCAACAAAATGTTTACTTCTTGCCACACTTCCTTCGGTAACCAGGATTCTAGGGCTTCTCGAGTCTTCTCTGGAGTAGAAGTTCCCTTTGTTCCTGTCCATTTCAGACGGTTCGAGATTCGATGCACATGAGTGTCCACGCCTAATAGCATCATGTATATAAATATTATTCATTAATAACGCTTTTAAAATTTACTTGCGCGTGAAATTGTTTAGGGCTAGTAAAAGCTCTGACCTATTCCAGCGTTTTCGTTCCATGCAGCGTTCATACAAATGTACGCCATTTTGGGGCCGACGCCTGGAAGAGCACACAGATCCTTGACGGTTCTTGGAATGTCATCCGCGTATGTCTCCCGCAGAATTCCTGCAGTTTTCTTAATGTAAACAGCTTTCCTCTTGTAGAAGCTAACAGGTTTTAGAAGCTCTGCAAGTTCCTGCTCATCAATTTCAAGAATTGTCTGAACAGTCAAACCCTTCTCCTTTAATCTTTCCATTGCAGCGTACGTAACTTGATCCCTAGTTTGACTTGACAGCATTAATGAGACCAAGGTCTGAAATCTCTGTACCTGTGTAAATAGCAAATAAATAAACATTAATTTGCAGTACTGGCTGCAAGGGCCAAGTAGCTCTCTTATGCCTACTCCAATTAAGATTGTTTACCATTGGCTCCTGTTTTACATCAGCCGTTCTTTCACATCCCATCGTATCAACAGCAGCGGTTTTAGTACTCCTCATAGTCTTTATATTTTCCAACATTTCCTCCCAATTCTCAGGTGGGTCCACTTTTACCTGTTCAGGCTTCTTTTTCTTGGATGGTGACACGGACGGTTTTAAGTCAGATTCTTCATTATCTAGTAAGTCAACTTTAGCTGACCTTTCCTCTTCCTTTACAGCATTGGCACTAACCATTTCCTCTTTCTGGAAATATTTCGAATACTCTTCTTCGTTCCGTGCATTATCCTGCTCCACCTCAATTTTAATTGCAGCTCTTTTTGACCTTGTTGCCCGTCCTTCTCTACCGCTTGCCAACAAACCTTTTCCAACCCTACTGACAATCTCATTTTTTACGTCACCTCCGACCATATTCCCAACAGTATCGCTAACTGCCCCATCATCATTAACACGCTTACGGTTGTCAACTCTTTTCCTGCTGGACATCATGGAGGATGAAACCACTGAACCGGTAAACTCACTCTGAAAATGCGAGCAGCAACGACTGACAGTCGTCCACTTGTTGAAGTTGAAACCTCTCACAAGACTGGAGGAGCCGAAAGTATTTGACTGGTGTTTCCAAATTTTCCTTAATGTTAAAGCCAGCATAAATCAATCAAGTCACTTGCCACACCAACATTAGTTAGTTGCAATTGCAAATTGCACTACTACTGCTGTATGCTTTCCACAAATTTTTTTCCAACATAAAATTTCCTGATTAAAAAGCTTATGATATCATTGATATCTGCTCTTAGCTACGTCCACTTGTTGAAGTTGAAACCTCTCACAAGAATGGAGGAGCCGAAAGTATTTGACTGGTGTTTCCAAATTTTCCTTAATGTTAACGCCAGCATAAATCAATCAAGTCACTTGTCACACCGACATTAGTTAATTTCAATTGCACTACTACTGCTATGCTTTCCACAAATTTTTTTCCAGCATAAAATTTCCTGATTAAAAAGCTTATGATATCATTGATATCTGCTCTTAGGTTTTCGTGCTTGCGTGGCGTGCCATGTGAGTGTGTGTGAGTGAGTGTACCCACGGTGGAAACAACAACAATGTTTACATTTTACGATCCATTCCTTGCAATGCAATGCAATGTTTTTCACAAAGAAAAAAAATGATTTTTTTGTGA
Source organism: Lepidocyrtoides sp. E14 (assembly GCA_027743805.1). NCBI lineage: Eukaryota > Metazoa > Arthropoda > Collembola > Entomobryomorpha > Entomobryidae > Lepidocyrtoides > Lepidocyrtoides sp. E14. The sequence goes on from JAHZMZ010001886.1 coordinate 19,294, forward strand.
ATGCGTGCATGCCTGTCTTGTTTAAGAAGATATTAAGCCGAACCGAGCCAGAAGTGGTAGTAGTGTGTGTCGTACGAAGAGAATGAGGTTCATTGAAAACTGCAACGTGCATAACAAAAGGTTACAAAAAATGAATAAGTAATGGGGAATGGAGGAAAAAATGTTAGTGTAAAAAGGAAATGAAAATATGCATATTATATTATTCTAAAAGGAAAAACTATTTCCTTCTTCATTACTATTCTTAATTTTCCCCGTTTTCATTTTTGTAGAATAGCATAAAGATTGTCCTTATTGTATGATGACATGATGGAATGGAAAAAGTTAACCTTCCTTCCAACTTATGACTGTGACTCTTAAGTAAGACCTGCCATGGAGGTATACCAAATGTGCAAGCAGCATGATGATCTACTCATGCACCTAGACTAGAAAGAAACAACAGCATATTCACTCGCAAA
>JAHZMZ010001887.1:0-10686 GCA_027743805.1 Lepidocyrtoides sp. E14
CGAAATTTTATCATTTTGAGTAAAGCGTATTAAAAAATAGACAATTGTTTCAGTGTCACCATGTATTAGTTTCAGTCATGAATATTTTATGCGAAAAATGTACATAAATTATATTCAGTGTAGATTGGCATCATCCGGAAGCCTTCTCATCTTGTTACTTCTGTTTTGTGCATTTTCATTTTTCTGTTGAGGAAATATAATTAAGGGTAAATTTTTACCTTTATTTAAAAAAGAGCATATTTATTTCTCTTATGGAGGTTTTCATGACATTACTATAATGTACTTTAGTTATTACTAGTTACTACGTAATGCGATTTATGTATACATTTTCATTTTCATCTTTGCCTGTCGCATGATGTCAATTCTATTGTACTTACACTCTTCCTGTACCAAATAGATCCAAATTAAATCAGGGAATTTTCGTGGTTGCTGCATTTGCAAAAATACGATTTTTGAAGGAAATAAATTCAGCTGTATGTACCAGTAATATTTAGTCTAAAGCTTCATTACTTCATCTCTAGTGAATCTCGTAAATATTATGAACTACAAAGCATAACCAAGCTTAGAATTAAAAATGAGAAGCACAGGAAATGTGAAACAAGATTTTAAATATAAAATGGAATTCAGAAGTAGACATGAAAGAATGATGTGATTTGAATTCTCTATTCAAATAATATACTGCTATTAGTTATTCTTGAACTCAAACACTCCATCATATTTGAATCAGTAGCCAAAAAGGAGTAGATACACTAACAGATTCCTTCTTTGACGCAGAAAAAATGTAACTTTTCCATTTGCGTTTTAAAATATTTCAAAATGCCCAAAGGCTTGTTTCGTGTAAACTTACCGTTTTTAACTAAAGTAGTTCTACATTATTTTTTAAAGTCAGTATCTTAATTTTGAGAGATGCAAATAAACTACATATAAGCAAACTGCTAAAAAAAAGTTTAACTTGGTAATTTTTCACTGGCCTCGGTTGAATGAAAAGTGTCAACAAGAGTTGGAATAAATGCCGTAATTTTTGCAGCTTATTTTGAATATTATCACTAGTCATCAAAAAAAGTGCTCAAATTAGTCAAGGATAAATTTTTTTGGAAAGTTTCTTGAAAAAATACTGCAACAACGTGCAGCAATTCTTCTGTTGTCTTTGCAAGTTGTGTGAATATGGGTATGTAGATGGAAAAAGTAAAGTAAAAGTAAAGTTAGCATGAGCTGGCCCATCCGACATACACAGATTTTTCATATTATCTTAACCTTTTTATACCTTTACTAGCATTATTTTGCGTTTGTGAATCCTTCAAAAACGTCATGCATTCTCTCGTTTATCCTCCAAAATTGAAAAAATACTTTGTTTAACCAGTTATAAGCATTTGTCAGAGGGAAAATTGCGTAATTGATTAACAAGTTTATTACATTAGGGAAAATGATGGAATGTATTTACCTAAGACTCGTAAAATTTCTTTATGTATCCCACCAATATACCGACAACTAGTGAACAAAATCCAGAATAATTGAAGCGTCAAAAAGATACTGGAAGGAAAATTAAGGTTAGCTACCAAAAAGAATTATAGGCACATACATATAAGCAATGGCAATAAGACACGATAGAAGGGGGTTGCGTTCACTTTTGGCTGCATAGCATAGCATAAAACTTGCTACCCAGAATACCAAAAAGGTGATGAGATAAACCATCCAAATTGAAGTTGGTTTTTCTATAAACGAAAGAATCTTTTTGGGCTTCTTTTGAAGTGCATGCGTTCATTCAAACTTGAAGCTTGAATTGAATTTGAATATATAGGATTTAAACGAGTCTTTTCTCCAGCAACTTTACAACTTTTCTTGTGTACACAAGTAATATATTATATTACAGAGTCAGTTTTCCCTTCGTCAGTAGTAGTACATATATGCATAATCTTCCATAATATTATATTAGTTGCCTGTTGCCGTTATTTTTTCCTGTGCATCTCAAAAAAAAAGTTATTCAGTTTTGTGCGCTGCTTTGTTGACATTTCATATTGAAAATTTTGTTCTGTCATTCTCTAATTGGATTGTATATTCTGTGTATATGCTCAAACACAAGAACATTTGTAATTTGTGTAGAGGAAGTGAATGTTTTTCGAAGATGTTAAGTGGAAAGGGAAAACATAGGGCCCCGCTAAGGATGCAAATTAAGTCTACAATTGAATAATAGAAATGTTTCGGAATTTTACTTTAAACAACCTATGTATATTGTCTGCTATATATAATATGATTTCAGAATATGCAACGTTTGAATATTTTGTGCCACCACTTGCTCAATACTTTTTTTCAATCTATTGCACAATTTGTGGTAATTTCATTACCCTTCGTTATTTCCTGTGTATATTATGTAAATCCGTACGTACATACAAGGCCTGCATTCATTCAGAAAACTTGATTATACCTAATAAACTGAAATTTCATTTGAATCCAAACTTGTGAAACACAAGTTGTGATACTTTGCACTACTCAGTCTGAAAATTCGTCTTATGATTTGTTTGGGGTTACGGTCGAGAGTATACAGATGATTTTCCTTATAGATTCTAATATGCCATTGAGGGGTAATTGATCATTCAATTTCCGCACTATCAGCAAATCAGCAATTTTTTTATGTGCATTGCTTTTCAATCAAATATTTGCCCCGTAACTTTAATTTAAGATTCTTGCTACTTGTGCTTACATACCATGAAGTCAAGCGAATCGGTATTTGGGTTTTAAAACATTGACGAATGTAACGGTTTTATGATTATCAGACAAATTATAAATTAATTATGACTTTTCTACTTGGACCACGCGGCACATATTTATCTACCTACAGTGACACAGAGATGATCTGACGACAACGGGACTGTTAAAGTCAATTATATAAAAACATTCGACGTTATTATGTTTCATTTATTCATCAATTAGTACAATACATTTACGTAAATTTCATCCCAAAAACAAAAAAATGATAATAATGATGCTTTCAGAAATAAGTGCTTGTACCTTCCATCAGTATTCCTAAAGTTGTTCCAAATTTAGATCATTATTATTAAATTATATAAGTTGTACTCTTCCTGCTACGTAATGTAAGCTAAAGGCATCATAAGTTTAAAAATCAACAATAAGCACATCACGTCCCACAAAATATTCCTTTGAGTACCATTACATCTTTCAAAAAACTGACTTTTCCCGATAAGTAAGGTGATATAGCGTAATGCTCTAAAAGTGACATTTACAGATCAATTGAAATATAACACTTTAACATTTTAATGCATTCATGCATTTAAGTAGGTAAGGTGAGAGAAAATTGATATGGATGGATGGCTTTTTATTGCTCAACTCAACTTTTTCCCACTTTAGCATTCTGTTCAAACTGACCAAAGCACATCGTCGGTGTGTGAGATGAAAAGGGAAATTTTTGAATATTTTCTTTCTACTCAGCGTGTACTTATGACATGATATCTTTTCACTTTCACCATCAAGCCAAGTTGTGTATGTGCTCAAATAAGGTTGGACCTCATGACTCCACAAAAAAGTAAGAAAAAGAGGTGATATAGCCAAAGTGATGTTAACTGACCCGAATGGCCAGAGTGCCTAGAATAATAATGTAGCTTTCAAGACAAATATCCACAAATTCCAAGTATTCTCCCGTTTTGTCCAAACATTTCCTCCGTTTTCATGCTAAATTTATTATTACTTTTGGGTGGTTTTTATTCAATAAAGTGGTATCTGCTCTCAGAAGTTGTTGTGTGTTGTGTGATCATCAGGTCAAGGAATATAGCCAGTCAAGTGGTAGAAAAACAAAATGGATAAAAAATATCAAGCACATATTTTATTCCATAAACCAACTCTAAATTATGAAGGATTAAGTCATTTTTGTTTGACTATACCACATATTATTATGCCTCCTGTTTGTCTCCTTTCCCTCCGAATAAAATATGGGCATGGGAAAATGTGAAAAATGACTTTTGTCTTCTCTCATTTGTTTTAATTGCTCTGAAATTTGCACGCACATTTCTTCATATTCATTGATAATTCATTATGAGATTACGTGTCTCAAGACACCCCATTCTACGGATGAGAATAATATGTTCCTTCTGAATTCCTCGCTTGCCAACTCCTGCAACAACCACTACACATCTCTTTTCCTATAAATGATCCAAATGAGAGTGAAACATGTAACAGCTTAGCATTGTGTGAAAAGAGGGAAGGTCACAATCTCTCCTTTCCAATCCATTTCTACTTTGCTGTAATGTAGTAGCAAGTATCTCACTTTGCCTCTTATGAAAACATAATACCTACACTTTGGATGCTGATGAAATGATCCAAATCATTGTATGAACAAGATGTAAGTTAGATTGTATGGTTCGTGGGTAAAACGGGATTCAGTTTGGATATCTCTCTCCCTTCCTACTACTACATACTCCATGTGCTCGTTGTCTTTTCGTCCTGTGCTTGAATCGGATTTTTACCGATAACACTCTCGATTTCTGTATCATTCCCCATCTTCTACTCAAACACGCCGATTGAAGATTGGAGAGAAACATTTTTGTGCTTTCTCAGTATTATTCAGTGCAAAGTGGCTATTTGTTGTTTAGTTACTTACTAAACTGCATTGTCATTGGTAATTGGGCAGTGGATAAAAATAATTTGAACTTCAAAATTTCAAATAAATTATTGTTTTTTTTAATTGTTACCAAAGAAAAAATGGAAAAGTTAACAGAGTTTGTGACAAACTCTTTTGTGGACAAGCAAGTTAATTTTATTAGTACAAAAAGTTCACCAAAATTGGAACCCTTGTCGCCTCCTCATTCTCATAAGAACCGTAGTGAAAGTAGAAGTCGATCAGCAAGTCGCAGTAGTGCATCATCAAACGACAATGACAGGAAAAGTCCAGTTGCTGTTGATCATACGCTCTCTTCAACATCTACAACTTCAAAGTCCAAAAAACGTGGAGAAGTGGCAATTAAGGATCGTGGTGAAATTAACAATTCTCTAGTAGCAGTGGTGGGAGATGATGGAGAATATTTGAAATCAAAGACAACCAACAATAATAATATAATCAGTCTCAATCAAAATCAAGATCATCATTCTGACGATAGCAATAATAGTGTGGACGTGGATGAAAAGCCAGCAAAAATATTAAAACGAAGTAAGCATATTTTTAAATAATATAATTGTACATATTTACCACGTTTCTTACATCAAGCCATCAGGTAAAATGATTTCAAATGAAAAAGTTTTTTGATTAAATTAATATGTAAGTAGATTGCATTTGGCCTTTCGTAACTTCATTTCATTTTCATTTTATCGCTAATTACCAAGTTTGTTGGTTCATATTTTATAATAGCTTCCAGTAAAACTTTCAATCTAAATAATTAGTTGAAATTGTATTCATTTTCGTTGGAAATTTGATTACTTCTAAAACATCATCCCTTCACTCTTGTTTTCATCTTTGTTTCCAATAATAATATTTTCATGCACTTGGACTCGACACCTGGTCCTGAGAAAGGTGGAAATGGGGTAAATTAGTGAAAGAGCAGAAGATTAAAACAAAAAAAATAATTGAAAACTATGTACACCAAAATGCCCATTATAGGTAAACACCTTTTTTCTATGAACCTCCTACCTTTTCACTTGACCGTCTCAATAGTTGTTCTGTTTTCTGTATGATGTATGTAATCAGTAAAAGATGCTATTTGATTTGATTATAGTTGTCTTACATGACATCATATTACAGAAGCCTGTGCATCTGTCGTACTAACCACATCTAAAACAAGAATGTGCATTATAAAAATATGGTGAAAGTTTGCATATTAAAAATATGCTTGTAAGAAGGAGAAAATACCTACACATTAAGAAAGAAATTTGAAGGTGTTAAAACGCTCTTCTGCACCATTGGTACAGGGAAGCAAAACGAGGTTATATACTTTAATTATATATAAGCATGAATGCATATGGTTGTGTGAGATGGTGGTATGGTGGGTGACTCATTCATTTACTCCATTATTCATATTAAATAGAGACACACAAAGTAATATGGGAGAAAAAGAAAAGGTCTAGAAAAGAAAATCCGGGGGCAGAATAATTAACTAAATTAATAATAACACACTTGGAGTTTTCCCTTACAGCCAAATTTATAACTTTCTTTATTAGTCCCTTTACGAACAAAATGAAGATTCTAAATGAGAAGTTTGTTTACTCTAGAAAATATATACTGGGATATTCAGATGGTCTCTTCAATATGTACGTATTGTCTTCATTAATGTTAAATTATACATTTAAAATAAGGATATGTACAGTGTACAACGCATAAAATGTTCACAATTTTTAGATTAAATTCATTAAATATAAACGTTACAATTTTGTACCATTTTTCAATGAAAATCTATATCTTCCTCTTTACATAGATACGTTAATGACTATTAACGAATGCTTGACTTTGTTTTTTATTAATGAAATCATTGAAATTCATAAATATTTTCAAGTAGGTATAATATGCCAGTGGAGATTATAATTCTTTGCAGATTACGCACAAAATCAGTTGGCCAACCAAAATAAAAATGGGTAAAAAAATCTTTTTCGATTAAAAATAGTATGAAATGTCATGATAAGTCCTCAAGAAAGAAGGAAGAAGTGAAAAGGGTAAAAAACAGTTGAAGGGAATAGTGTACAACTGGTACAACGGAGGCTGAGGTACTTGTACGAGGCATACTTTGCTATGGACCCGCTACCTGTTATTCATATAAAGCCAGCCACAAGCATATACTACTAAAATTAAGAAATGACATGTCTATTATAAAACCCACTATATTCGAAAAAGCTTCCGGGCTTAATAATGTCTACTTTATTCTCTTCTATCCAATTTACTTCCCTGTTCCCATTTACACGTTAATATGGAACATAAACAAAGATTTAACACTTTTTCCTTTCCCCTTAAAAACTTGTTCCTCCACATTAACTAATTTCTCCTCGTTCACGTAATGAAGTTTACATTTTAGACATAAAACCTCCTCCTTTGCTAAGTATTCAGCAAGCAAATATTCAGATTAGGTTAACTTTTTTTTACCGTCTTGTATAGTTTCTCCTTTCCATAAAACTTGGTTGGTGTAATGAAAAATATCTATTAAAAGTGGCACAAAGGGAAGAAAATGTACCTAAGTAATGTACATAGGCAATAAGGTATGGAGTATTTTACTCCAAGGATAGTGTGATTTAGGCATGTATCTCTGTGATTATAAAACCATGTAAGAATGATGTTTAATGCATTTAACAATAAACTTGGGATAAAACTTGGAAACTGCCTAGTTGATGAATCAGATTTAATAGGTACCTATGTACCTTTTTAATTAATAGGGAAAATATCCCAGCCTACACAAATACTCAAACACGATATATGTAGTGAAGGATCCTATTTCCACCTGAAATTATATGTAATCTGGCATTTTTTATTAACTTAAAGCTTCGTATACTAACCTTGTAATCTAAAAGTTTGTACATTTGTTCATCAAGTATGTCTGCTATTTACACTGAAATGGATATATAGCGAAATAATTTTCAATGGTATACCTATACACTATATACCTAGTATTTGTATGTGAATTTAATTAGCAAGCACGCAGTAATCAAACCAAAAGTTTTTACATGTGGTTCCGCTCAGCATACTACGTTGATTAATTAATTATTTAATGGAAGAGTTAGATAATAATACTAGCTTGAGAGAATGAAAGTAGGATATCAGCAGTTCATTCTTTTTGTAGTGAAATGTTCATGATTTAATAGATTTTAATGATATGCACAAGAAAATTATATTAAATTCTGGATGAGGGTTGAAAAAAAACATACCTAACTTACAGGAGGACTTTTTAACAAGGAGAAACAAAAAATATAAAAAGTTAAATCGTGAATTGGATGGAAAACCAAACATGTTCATACTACGTGCCCCGTCGTGTGTGTGCGAATTTTTATCTTTTCGTTGTTTCTTCGTTTGCATGATGAAATTTCCTGGGAATGCATTCGAATGAAGATAAGATGGAAAAACATAGGGATATTCTGAATGTAGGAAGAGCAAAATGATCAAAATTATATGTCAAGATGCATGTTGGTGAAAATTGAGTAAAAATGATTTGAAGCAATTGCTGTAATGTTATTATGGGGTTAAAAAATTGTGTTCGCTCATGTATAAAATCTAGGACTTAAAATTTTCCAACCTGGGCAAACAAACGACATGCAAATAATAAAAAAAGAAAAACCAGATTATGCTCATACTTGCTCCTTGTGCGAATTTTTTTATCTGGGTGTTGTTTTTTTTTGTTTGCTAATGAAATTTACAAAACTTCTTGGGAATAAGTAGAAGGTAGGAAAGATGAGCCTATATAGTATGTAGCAAATGATCAAAATTATATGTCAGGATGCATGTTGGTGAAAATTGAGTAAAAATGATTTGAAGCAATTGCTGTAATGTTATTATGGGGTTAAAAAATTGTGTTCGCTCATGTATAAAATCTGTCCCTTGTGAATACAACCAACTTTGCTTGCAGCAGCAGCCGTGTCTGTACGAAAAGAATACAGAGAAATACTAACAGGGAACTGGAAAGAAGTAGCGCATCTGAAATCCTTACTGTGAAAACCAACACATTTTCCTGTTCATTTCAAGGCAAGCTCTGACTGCCATCCATAAAGCCTTGTAAAAACTTTCGCATGCACTCATTTAACACCAGATAGGTATATATACGAGAGACGAGAGAGTAAAGGTTTAATAGGGATGTAGTAAGGACAAGTTGGGTAAATAAAATAGGTACTACTGATGAAATAATCAAAAGAGAGGGAGGGAGGAAGACTCATATGCACTTTGCTTTCTCAGTTCTCACTATACTTATGTATCTCTTATTGTTCTGCTTTACCCAGTCACGCCAAGTCAAGCTAGGAAAAAGCTACAAGAGCAATTGTTGTGTGTGTGTATAGGCAACTGAAATACATCGCCTTGAGAAGCCTCTTTTGGCTATACACAAAATCATAATAAATATACAACCACGTATGAGTTTGTTTATTTGCGTATTCGTTTTTGCTTATTTTTCAACACAATTTTGTACTGTGTGGTGTGGCTGGTACATAGAATAATAATAGCATGGGAGATATGAGATTTAATTCTGATTCTGTCTCCTGTTTCGTTTTTTTTGCTGCTTTCTCTTTTTATCCTTCGTATATATTATTACACTCAGCAAAAATCTCAGAGACATTCCCATTTACTAATAAATTTGTTACACTCAACAAAAATAAAGGGAAAAGCAAGTAAAGCAATAAGATGATGATGATGCTACTATACTGTATATTACACATACCTATGTAGATGGGCATTTAAGCAGTAAACGTGCGTGTGTCTTGTCTTGTTTTCACCAGATATGTACAAAAGGTGTAATATATGTATTGCCATTAACAAGAACAAATTGTGTGTAGTATCATCCCGTACTTTTATACATATTTTTACAGCAATGAAAAATGTTTCAATTAAATAATCTTCCCTTGATTTCTTTTGGGGGTTGTCTTCCGCCCTCTTCTCTTTTCCTTTGTGAATTTTTTTTTCCACGGAAAAATATTACACAACATTTTATCTTGTTAGCTGAGCATTATCACATAATGCCTTTGTAAACGAATGAATATACAAAAATACTAGCAAGGAAATTGATATAAAGTGGGTGTTGGACCATTTCAAATAAATATATGATGTAGCCCATACCATACATACATACCTTGAACATGGATAGTATTAGTAGTGTTCCATTTTTTTCCTTCATTCGTTTGGGGCGACTGGGCAAAATCAACCAACGGAACCAGTGTGGATGACCCTCATCCATTCATTTATATACTTTCTTGCTTTCTTTCCAACTTCCCAAAAAACAGGCAGAGTACAAATGAAATAAATTTCCCTGGTAGAGGAACATCCCACCTTCCTCATCACTTTTGTGCGTAATGTAATTTATTATCTGTTTTGAATTTTTCTGGAATTGAAAGTGTTGACTTTTGTAGGTAGTCTTGGGTGTCTACGGTGTAGGCAGAAAGTAGACAGAATAAGAAATCAGCATGTTGCAAATTGCTTTTATGAGAACTTGTAATTGCATTTAATCAAAAGATGTCCAAAAATGTACTTGCGCGTGTACATTTTTTTATTTGTATTTGCCAGGCAGATAGTTTTTTTATTCTTAGTGACATAACAGTATATAATCTCTTAAATAATTGATAACACTATAAACACCAATCTCAAATTTAGGCCAGAAATAAATTAAATTCTTTAGAAATATGCTCGCTACTTTTAATATGTTTGCTTTGTTCAGTCAAAGCAACCAAAAGAAAATTACATTTATATACCATCAACTCATCAAGACATATAAGCTTGTAATGTGATTAGCTCGCAGCTACCTTCCGTCAAATTTTAAGTACATTAAAAAACAACAAGCATAACATTATAAATAACATGCGTGATGGTTACTTATTTCTATTACTACTAGTACATATTAAGGTAATATAATAAAGTCTTTCCACTTTAAATCACAACAAGGGAAAAGGGGATTTCGGTAAGCAACTGTGAAAGGCAGTGAACACAAGTTGAGTCTGGTTTAAAGCTGCTTTCTTTCCATTCGTTCAAGTGACTAACTGCGTCTTCTTGACTGACAGGTTACATACTTA
>JAHZMZ010001888.1:0-18839 GCA_027743805.1 Lepidocyrtoides sp. E14
AAAAGAATTCTCAAACGATAGGATATGGGATCATTCGTGTCAGAAAAAAATTTCATAGCATCAGCGAGCATGATTTCTCTGACTTGTCAGGCACTGGTTATATATATTTCCCTGTACATATTATGTATCTCTATTTATTAAATAATTTCTTACCCACTCCAAAGGAAATTACTTCAAACTTTCAGATAGGCTTAAGCATTAAGCAAACCTTTTTTTTACCGAAATGACTATATATCTACATACCTATTCACCGTAAATTACTTTAAGGAGAAGCCTGAAGGATAACTACATGCTTAGTCTTGCGACGACTATTATCATTCGAAAAGACTGGAACGCCAAAGCAGAAGAAATATGACAAAAAATACAGTACCTAAAACTGTGACCTTAAAAGGCTCTAATAAAAAGTGTTGAGCAATCTTGTAGTAGCACAGCAAACAAGATCTATATATTATGCAAAATGATTATTGCTCACTACACTATATACTGTATAAATGTTTACCAAAATAGATATCGAATGTCCAGCAAACATGTACTTGCACATTTTTTTTCTTCTGGAGAGAAGCCTTTTTTGTTATTTCCATTTCAAGCTGATGATAATAGACTTTTTTCTGGTAAACATGTCTAAGTTATGTCGATGCCAAGTTGAATGTGTACTTCCAACATATTTTTTCATGTTTCTCTTTGTCCTATGCATATGAGAGCGCCCAAAATGTAGAGAAAAGTGGAGGTAGTGGTGGTGGTTGTAGAGAGGTACAAACAACATCTCTACTGGAGATAATCCACGTTTCCACCAGCTTCCAGTCAGTTTGCTACAGGGCAAAAAGTAACGACCCTCTCTCTAATGCTCTGAATTGTGAGCGCTATATGGTTGACGTGAATAGAATGGGAGATGAGTGAAGCCAGTAGCAATAGGAGAGGAAAATCTACCTCCTCCTTTTTGTTCGTTTACTCACACGTTTCCGTAGTCCTCCTTCTCACAATCTTGCAAAATTTCTTAATTTTCTCGTCAACGAAAGTAGGTTGTTCTGTTGTTGCCGTTTTCTTCTTCCATTTTTTTCCCAGCAAACTTCAAGAAATGAACCGAAACTCCCTGCGGACGAGCCATATTGGAATTAAAAGATTAAGTTGGCTACCATTTTGCATGGAATAATTAAAAAACACTTGTGCTTGGAGTTTTTCATAAGGCTAGTAGGGAAATTTGTTCTGTATCTCTTTCAAAAATTAAGCGGCACACATTTGAAATGGGAGTCAGCCAGGTATTTGGTTTAATATTACTAGATATGCATATTTATATGTACCACAAGAGAAATTATGAATATCCACCACATACCACACATGGCACAGAGCAGGTACACATACATACACCCAATCCCACCTTTTCCAAGAGGATTATGATAAGCACAAAGTGTATAGTATTTTATAGTCCCATTAACAATCACATAAAACTTAATGTTTCTTTTGATCATTTTGTATCTTTCTAAATTTCGTGCTCTGAATATTTTCACGAGATAGAGCTAACCAAACCTTAACTGTCTGTCTTTATTTTCACTGCATAACACTGAAATCAGAGCATTAAAATGTGCCTATAGCTAGCTGTTTGAATAGAACAGACAGTTAAAAATTTCTCTAATTGGAAGGTTTTTTTTTCTCGTGAAAACTACTACTGGATACTACTGATTCTTAAAAATAAAAGACACGAAACTAGTCATTTTTTATTCGAATAGTCTGTAGTTTACTGTGAATTGCTGGTACGAGGGTAGAATCCAATTTAGACGCTCTTTCTGCTTTCTCACTTCTGTTCTTCCAATAACAACAGTGGGCACATTGGACTTCTCTTCTCCGCTGGTGGTGCTGACGTTAAATGAAGATTAATGTTTAATACCGCTTGCGTTAGTTATTACTGTTCTATTCGAAATAAGAAATTGATTTATAAGGTTCATGATAAAAATTACGATACGTGTGTGTGTCGAATCCAATTTTCAAGTAAAATATAGTGGTCATTGATCGGCTGCTTGGGGTCGGGACAACGCAATTTCCGGCTGTGTGGAAAGCCATTTCTTTCAGCTAAAGACCAATAGTTGATTGTTTTTAGGAGACAGGAATAAAGATATATAAGGGACTCCTGACTGGCCCTTCTTCATCTAAACAGACATTCGCTACCGTGTAACGTACAACGTACCGTATGTGAGATTTTGATGCTGCTTGCATACAGAGAGGTAGAAACAAGCTTTCTTGATGTAATGAAAGCAGGTTTGGAATGACTCTTTCTAGTTTCTTGATGTATCAGTATGATTGATATAGTAAAAGTCAACTAAAATGTACACTATGCAAATCATAAAAATACGGCTACGTCCTCTATGGCACTTTAGATTTTAGCGATTACTTTGAGTTCATAAAAAATTAATTTACTGCAAATTCTAATCCCCAACCGTTACTACTTTCCTCTTTAAACTTTAAAATAGACAATTAGTTTTAATTTGTACTCAGCAGTGTTTCTTATTTGTGAAAAGTTCACGGTACAGGGCAACATGCTTTGGTAAGAGCGTAAATATTAAGCTTTGTTGATTTAGCATGTTCACACAATTGAATTTTATCACTTTGCTGAAACCATTAAAAGTATAATACATGGCTAAATTTAAATGGTTATTTACAGGTTTGAATTGCGGTAGTAGTCTACTTTAATCTACAAACATTTTGTTAACGACAGAGTACTCGAGTGACTTTTTTTCCTTTTCTTCTCTACCATAATATTATTATCGCATTTTTCTTGCAAGTAGCTTACTAGATAATAAACTAATGGTATTGTATGGTGAAAGTGGTTAAAAGTAATGCTGCAGTGTTTTGAGTTGTTGTTCTTTTCATGACATTAATGTGTGTATGTGAGTTTTATGAATAGAATGGAGAATAACATGATGCAATATATTTAACAAGCTGAAAAATACTTACAACTTTCTTGCATGACAAAACTACTCTCTCAACTTTCACTTGTCATGTATACACATGTACATACAGCTATGTACAATTATTCATGGTGTAAACATAAGTGGAAGGATGCTATTATTGCAATTGAAGTACTTTAATTCTTGAAAAAAGTATCATTTTTCTTGTCAAAGAGCACAAAAATGACACGCCAACACTCTCAAAATGACGATATATGACCTCAAAATGATAAAAAATAAATATGAATGGAATAAGTTTGAATGTTAACTTAACTACATTTTCTCTTTTCTGAATCCATTAAATAGAACAAAACACTTTTACGTAAGTTTTGATTACAACAACAACAACAACAACAGCGACAACGAAAGTGAGCAAGGAATAACAGCAACTTTAGCGGATCCTGAATATATATTCTTTTTAGTTGTACTTTATTTGGTAGTAATTTTTATACTATTATTGCGTCAACAGTCTTATATACACAGTGTTATTATTATAAGGTATGTATGTAGTGTGCATTAAGATGCAATGTATCAAGTAGACAACACACTATGTCGCTATATTATGCGAAACACAGAAAAAAAGATACAACGCCATTTTGTCCCTTGTTAATGCTCCTGACTTTTTTTCTACGATTTGTGGACATCATGCCGCAAACTATGAAACTGCCTCACTTACTAGTACAACAACAACAACATTCCCTTGTTAGCTCTTCTCCGACAAAAAATGCAACTTTATGATCAGAGCGACGACGGCAGAAACGGTAATGTCGACATAGTTGGCTGTTGTCCTTTCTGATGTGACGATATGGTAGGACAAAAAAAGTATACAAACAAAGAATAGACACATACGCACGACATCTCTAACAACTACATGCTTACACCCAACAACAGTCTATACAAGTAGTAGCCTTCTTCTCATGTGTTATTATTAGCATCACATTTTTATATAATTTAAACCACCACTACTACCCAAATGGTTTTAGGGCCGAAAAAAATGCTGTTATTAACATACCGGCTACAGTTTAGCAGAGTAGTTATTGTAGTTTTGCTGTAGTTGTTCCAGACAGAATAAAAAAAAGTATAATAAGTACATGATTTCTCTTCGTTACTATACACGCTCCCATTATTACTTGTTTCTTTTTTTTCTTTCAACTTGTACATCTTCTGCTGTGCTTGCACTTTGTTTACATTGCCAAAGTACCTATTTCCATCCATCCACGAATGCAGAACGAAACTACTAAACTCTTTATTTTTACATTATTACATGAACAAGTAAAGCCCGAAGAACCGAAAGTAAAACAGTTACGTTGTATTTTTTTTATACTTACCATTGTCCTAGGCTCACTACTACCACTACACCCAAGGAATACTTAATAACGTATAAACATATATATTTTCAACCCACTGCGATACCGCTAGTACTACTACTCTAAATAATTGCGAGAAGAGCAATACTCATCTTCGTTTATGTAAACACATCTCTCGCTCTGCTTCTCTCGGGGTCCTCCTGATAATTTAAACATCACAAAGGAATTCAAGGATACATAAAATGGAAAGGAACGTAAAGAGCAAAGACACCAGAGGAAAGTACAAAAAGCTTGTTCAAAAACTTTTTTGAGTTGTGAATTGCGAATCAACTTTTTTTTAAAGAAGAAAAATAAAAGAGAAAACGCTAGATTTGTCTATTGTAATAATATTATTGTAAGTGTTGGTAGAATAAAAAAATGTTTTTTCTTTATCTGTTACTAGTGCCTTTGGTAGTTGCACCAGCGTAGATATATATTTGCAGCTGCTGTCTCTCTGCTTGTAAAACGGACCTTTGAACTCCTCATTTAACTGGCATGAATGGTACAGCTTTCATTTTTCAAAAGTAAAATAACCTTTTTTTATTTTTCATAACAGTGTATGCAGATTTATATCAGTTTTCTTTCACTACACTTTGTAATTTTTTTATAAAGCAAGAGTCTACCAAAGTCATACGTCGTCCTTATTCATATCATCCCTACTTTTTTTAGTTGTTGGCTATAGCAAAGAAAAACAATCCCAACTTTCTCATTCTCTTAATTTTTACTTTCTCCTCTAGCAAACTTTCATCTCTTGAGAAAATCTACAACATAATATATACGCGTGCTGCTGCTGCTACTACTTTGCAAAAGGAAAGTACGTTACATTACATAATGTTCCCCGCAATTCTTTCCGCATAGGATATGTATGTGTAACGTATATATTTGTACTATTCAACGCGGCATTATTCTTTTTCTTTTTTTTTTTTGGATGGCCATCCTTCCATTGTCTCCACTTTTTTTCACTCTGAGAAATGGCAATAACACTGGCTGAATACACTTACATGTAATAATAATGTCTTTTTTTTCCTTTTTCATGCCTTGCCTGTTCCTACAGTGCTCAGTGTATGTACGTTAGATTACACCGTTCCGATTTGAACAGTTAGTTTCTTTTCTTTTTCGTATGTGCTATAAAAAGAGAAAGAGACAGAATACTTTTTTTCGCTCTTTTCATGTCACACATATCTTGGTGTGTGGTGGTGGAGGTGGAGGATGGAATGGAGAAGAGAAAAGTGTGAGAATTGTATGAGGAAAGGTAATGGGGGAAAATTCGGTGAAAAGGCAACCAGGACACATTTATCTATCCATCTTCCTACATTTATTAGCAGAAAAACTCTTGAGAATCATAGAGCCACTAGAGAATCCTATTTTCTTTTCGTATGACACATTTTCGTTGTCTTTTCGAGACTTGAGTATTATCAAGGGACAAGTATATTTTCTGCGGCATGGCTGAAATACCTTGGTTAAGATAATAATAATAATGTTAACTAAGGGAGAAATATTCTTCTTGAATATTGCGCACCGTATTAGCTATAATGTGCAGGACGGCGCATAAGGTAACAACATTATGCATCCTTCCTTTTCTTAAAGAATATCATTGTCACATTAGTCTCTGGTAATACATGGTAGTGCACAAAGAGCGTAATGAATTTTTGAATATATTAGAATTAAGCAAGTAATCCGGCGTAAAAGGAGTAACTTATCGTTTCTCTAATAGCAGAATATACAATGTATAATTTCTAATGGAAGGGAGCAGATCAAAGAAGTTGTAGATTTAACAAAAAAAGTCAAAAGTAAAGGATAATATAATGCTACTGCTACATTGCATTACTACTACTAAGAATAGAAACCGACATGATTGCTACTCGAGACAGCAGTTCAAGATATGAACTGATGATGTGGTTTTAAATGAGAGACTTCACGTTTCATGATAAATGGAGGATTTGTGCTTGTTCTTAACTTTTGGGCTCATGTTGAAAACAAACCCACTATTACTTGGGTGAGTAATAATCAGTTGGTTTTTTAGTAGAGTAGTCGTAGAAGATTTTACTGTGCTTTTTTTCCTTTACATTTCAAATTTCATGATAGATTCTGTAATTTAAAGATGCTAACCACTGATTCCTATAGTCTTTTACAAAGTTTCTTCTGGGTAGAAGAAATGAGTTGATGAATGAGAAGATTCTTTCATTTCTTCAAAAATCTTATTTGCACTGTAAGCTTCTATTGATTAACAGAGGTTGCCTTATAGCTGGTACCTATGCAAGTGTACTTTTCACATGTATGTCATTTACCACGTCGCAATCTTCTGTCGTACCATTGATTGGATTTTGTAGAAGAGTTATATATTTGATCCTTTGAGTCCATAGCGCAGCACGTGATCATTGAACAGAACATCTCTGTCTCATTCCTCTGTCTTTTGCTGTGAAAACGATTGCACATCAGTGTGTGTTATTGAAATGTGAAGGTGGAAAATGTTTGATCAAGTATAAAAAAAAGTACTTTCAAACTTTGACTTGGTCACGACTAGAACAATGTATGTATGTATATATAGGTAAGTATGAATGTCACATAATATCTCGGGGACGAGACGTTGCATTTTTTTGTACATTTACTAAGCCTTCTAAAAACCCTAGAGTCACCACGTTGCGTTGTGATGATAAAGACCAAAGTTACCTAATTCAGTTTCCGAAATGTGTCACCTCATTACATGTACGTTTTTACTGTAGGTAGTCTTTTCGATTTTTTGTTTCAACTTGCTACAAGTTGGATGAAAGCTCCAACTGACTAGTGTGTATAATGCTAAAATAATCGTGAAGCTTTCTTTACATACAGTTGACAGATATACATCAGCTTTTACGACGTCATGGGTTTCTCTTCACAAAAGCAAACGGCTGAGCAAGTGTGAATTTCCAACTGCGTCAAAGAATTCAAAGAATTGCAAAGTTGTTGCGAAATTCATACCTTTTTCAAAGATATGTGCAACTTGTTCAATAAGTGCATATACGTGTCTTTAGAATTCATAAAGCAGCTTTTGCAGGTTGAGTTTGCCATTGCTTAAGTTCTTTTTGCTGTAATATCATTTTGGAGTAGTAACTGCCCAAGGTCCAATAATGCAGTCGTATTTTGAATGTAAATAACTTCAAAGTCCAATTAGTCCGGGTATACATACATATAACAAGGGATCCGAGTAGAGTTACATCTCATCTGACTGTGTGCTACTGGAAATAAAAAAAAATCCACATGTGCGTATGAGATTTTACAAGTCCATGTTTTATGTTGGTTTCAAAACACATCTTTCATTCTGTTTGCTCTTTACATGTATTACATGTCATCAGTGTCTCTTAGGGCCTTTTCTGTCAACTCTGATACTCTGGTAGTAACTAAAACAATTCCCTGATTCTACAACTGTACGTAAAATGAAATAAAAGAGTAAATAAAAACAGTGAGAGTTGTATGCACAAAGCTTCTGTAGATTGAGATTCCATTACTACTGAGTAAATGTCATTTTATTGTCTAACGAGCAGTTATTTTTGGACTGAGAAAGTAGCAGTTTGGTGACTCAGGGCTATATAATGAGCATAAAGTGTAAAACTATACGCGCACACAACGTTCATTTTCATTAAATGTTCTGGTCTAGTTCGAGAATGGTTACATACACATTTGTTCATAATGTAGGTTTCTTTAAAATCTTTTTTTTAATGTAAAGCGGACAATACGTGTATGTACATAACAAGTACAAATAACAACTGAATAAAAAGATTCAGTTCAGTTTTTTTTATTTTCAGACTTTTCAGTTTGAGTTCCTACCACCGTTAACCCTGTGTTGATGTTGCCGTTTTCTGGTTTGAAAATACTGATACCATTACATGCAGAGAAGAGGTACCCTTGGAGTCTAGTTCACTTATCATAGGGGAAATCCCGAGGACTGAGGCCGACTTGGTCCGATCGATTTCATCAAGAGCAACTAAACAGAAGCACTCATAGATAAAAAGCCAAGGAACGTTTCTCCTTTTGCTGGAGATGTATGTTTGCACTTGAGTCCTAGACCATACTACTGCCTGACGATAGGGTGTTCTTATAATGTACAAATAATGCCACATTGTGCCACCATGCATCCACACACCACTGGAATCTGGCTCTTGTAGAGACAAACTATAGCGGACACATAAGGCGATATTTTTCTTGAGTCTGCCTTCATCTAAAAAAAAATCCAATGTAGCAGAAGTATTCTTTCTGTTCATGGTCTTTTTCTTCTTTTTCTCAGCACAACTCCTTCCGTGACTGCCACTGAAGTGCCAGAAATGTGCTGGAAAGCAAGTCTAATGCATGAGCACGCCAAGTAGAACAGGCAAGCATCTCACAATTTCTCTCTCTCTCACTCTCGCTCGCTTTCACTTTCTACTAGCTTAGTCGTAGACTCATAACAACAGCAGCAGCGGTATCAAAAAGCCGGGAGAAGTCTCTTACTTTGCTCTTGTGAAGGAGTAGTAGTAGTATCACGAACAGGGAGAGTAGGCACACGCACTTCTCTCGTAAATATTATCTGGTATATAACAACGTAGTAGGAATTCAGTTTGCCTTTCCAGCAGCAGCAGCAGTATCGCTATCCTTCCTTCCTCTCTTGCCTTCTTCTCACTTCAGACTGAGACAACGAAAGTCGCTCGCTTTCCCCTGGTACGTTTCTCTATCACGGACTTCAGTTTCAGAATACACGTCAGTTGAGACGCATCTTTTCACGAGATCTTTCTTTGCGAGGGAGTCGAACGGAAAGCAGGCTGATCCTTTGTCTTCTGCTTTCATCGTTTTATTTGTTGACGTTGCTGAAAAAGAATGAAATTGCAACCTTGGTGGAAGTGAACATCTGGGAAATACACTATCTTTTGCACCCACACCTCAAACCCAAAGTCATTTCCTTCATTCTTATTGTTCTATCCCACGCTAAACCTAGTAAATCAATGACAGATTATTCAAACTACCTAAAACTCAATTTATTCTTCTCACAAACTCTATCCAGTTATTAGATATTTATGTGAAATGTGACCGAAAACAAAAGTGGTGGTAATTTACTAGTGTCTCCAATTTCTATTTGGGCAACAGTGCGCCTTATTGGAGTCTCTTGACGGGTGATAAGTTAGCAAAAAAAACTCGATGTTTGTACAGTTAGCATTAACTACACTGTAAATAATTTCCTGTTTGTCGAACGCTGTGTTTTCATTAATGTTTTCTGTTTGCACATAACAAGCCGATTACCACTTTTGACTGACAGAACAGATTTCATGGTAAAACAGTTAAATTGTGTAAGTTGATAGCTGGAAACAAAGCAAGAAAAGCTTTTGGTTTGTAATGAAACAGTGAAAGTAATAAATGTGCACGAGTCGTCTTTTTACATCTAGTAACATCCGTCATAACTCACAGAAACTTGTTATTTTTTTCTACTTTGATTCTTACAACAGCAGCAGAAGCTGCACTGCACAAGCTATTTCGCCAGTTTTGATGAGGAGACATGTAAAGCTGTAAGATCTCCCCAGAGAAGTTGTAACTCATCAAAAACAAGAGTATCTGTTGCTCACTTGTTGTTGTTGTTGCTGCTGTGATGTGAATCATCATTATTATTATTATTAGAGAAACTTGTAGTTCTGCAAAATAATAAGACTCATAACAATAATGATAGTATAAAGCAAAGTAGAAAGACTTCCTTTTTCTCCTGTTTTATATGCACGGTAGTCAACATTGAACTTAGTATACAAACTTAACTATACATATAGAGCGACTACATGTATATTTTACAATAATAATAATAATAAACGGAAGCTCCTCTCGTCTTCTCGTGTTCCTTTCTTCCAACTCTCAGCATACACAATATCATTTTGTTTTATCTTCAAACCAGTTTTAAACCATTGTCATCATCATCATCGCCGTATTTTCTGGTAAGTACAAGCCTTTTTACTCCCATAACTTATTTACGATTTTCATCCATCCGTTTCTTTGTGATATGCATACTATACGTATACAGTTGCTTTCTTGGATATGTTTCCGCCAAAAGTTTGCTTTTATGCAAAAGTTTTGAGTTAGCTGTTCTACGGGTGGTATGGTGTTCCCACGAAATATTTTCTTTTAATGAAGTCTCTATCAAACACTACTTACACATTCCTGAAGTATTCATGGCACTTTAAATTAACAAACCAGAGAGGAAACTCCATTCTCTGACGGTGCTTTTTGAAAATTCAGTATAATTTTATGGAGATGATATCTCGGCTTTCCCCGTCAACACAACCACCACCATCATCATCCCTGTTACATAAGCCAAGTAAAATGGGTACAACAGTACAACCAAAAGCTTAACTTTTGCATTATTGACGTGTGTCTAATAATAATAATAGTATACTTTATCTCATCAGCACAAGCACTCATCAAAATTGCATAATAATGGTCGAGGGAACTGTTTATAATAATAAACGTGGCAGACTGCTTTTGTCATCAATCTTTCACAAGTAGCCGCTTACATTACTCTTATCACTCTCATCATCATCATCATCATCATCGGTGTCATTCAAGAAGGTACGACGCTGGGAGAAAGGAGAAGGATGTGTAAGTGAAATGTACAAAGTAGCCACTCGGAGAAAATAAAATCATGCAGATGTTTGCGTGCCATGCGTTTTGTGTTCTTTTCATCCTTCTCTCTTTGTCCGGGCACATGCAAAAACAAGTTTTTAATTCCAGTTAAAACCTGTTTGCATTAAAATCTTTTCCCATGCGTACGCAAAGACAATAGTACAAACTACAAATGGTGGCAGTAGTAGTAGTAGTATGAAATAAGCCGTATAGCAGAGGTGGTGATGGCGGCTAAAATAGTAATACCTTTACCACGCACTAATACTTCACCTCTATATTATAGGCTGACTGAACCAAACAAGTGTTTCGCATTCATTTGCATGATTAAGGCAATTTGAATACTTTACACTGACTTCCTGTGGTCCAGTAGATTGAAATAATAATGAAGCGAGCATATGAAAGCCAGAATAAAAGCACGTTTGAACTAATACTATAGTTTGATGAATGTAAATACATGCATGCATACATACATACATAACATACACATATTATCATCGCGTGTGTAGTTGCAAGTAGGCCTGCAAAAAGTGTTGGGCGAAAAGGTGGTGAGTTCTCAGCAAGGAGACGTCAGTGAAATATATTATAGAAAACTAGCGAGACTTAGTTTCTTGATAGATGTATCTATGCAATGAACGTTATACATAAATATGTAAGGGATACTACTTTTGTTTCCCGAACAAACTCGCAGAATGATACCATCTCGTCTCGTTCACTCAAGCAAAGTACCACATTTAGAACACTTCACTTATTGCCCTGCCTCAGCTGAGCTGTGAACAAAACGGAATGACTGTTGCCGATGTGTTCGCTGCTGCTGTAACTTTTACTACTATACTACTACTACTATCATATTGATAACGCTCCGTTTCCTTCGCGTGCTGCTGATGATACTTCTCATCATCAGAAAAGCTGGTGAAAGTTTAAATGAAATTAACCTTTCATTCAAGAGTAGAGGCGCAGAGAAAAAAGTGAGTTTTTGTCTCGTGAGCAAAGTCTTTATTTTCTTTACATTTTCCGAACAAAAGGCAGTTTGCCGATGATAAGAGTGGAAATATGTAGGTAGGTACTATAGTATATATATATCTGGACCGAGAAAAGAATGGCATAAAATGCAGCAGACAATGAAATTTAGAAAATGAAGTTCAACTTTTTAATATCATTATAACTTACTTGATTTTGAAAGGGCCTTTCTTTCACGTATTTTCTGTTCTCTGATCATTTCAAGTTGGTAAACTCACTTTTTGAAACAATGATAATGCAATCAAGTTTTGTGGTAGTCACAAAATGAACAACGTGGTACGACAAAATAGATTTGCATTAGATTTTCTTTGAAATGCAATGCGTATTTACTGTACTTGTTTTTGTAAGTAAGGGGCTCACTGATTTCTACCGCTGCTGCTGTAGTTGAATCCAGGTGAATGTCACTTTTGGTTGAGTTCTCTTTAAATCTGTCAGAATTCGTTTTCCTTTCTGTACAAAAAACTGCTTTTCTAGTTTAACTTTAGCTTTTTCCGAACTTTCTACATAGAGAACTCTTAACATTAAAATATGCATAATAATGAATGTATCGTTATTATTACTGGCACAGTTTTAAATGTATCCAATCCTGTGTATCATTAACATTCCTTTTTATATGATTCAGATTAAGGCTGAAATTACTGATATTACAAATGTCATTACACATTAAAGTTGCACCAGCCAAAGGGTCTGTGAATTTATGCTACGCCACTTTCTGCTGTCCTACAAATGACATAAACTTTTAAAAAGTTCCAACGCGCTTCTCTACCATTTAGTTTGAGAAGCGGAGAAAAAGATTGTAAATTTAAAAGTAATGAAATTTTATGTAGAATGAAAAAGGGCGATGCTAGTTTCCCTTCATAGTTGCGACAGAGAAAGCGGCAAAAGTCTCCTGTTAAGAAGTAATCTATTTAGTTCAAGACACAGCCACAAAATCGCATTATAGAATGTACAGGGACCACAGTCAGCCGTCTTTTTTGTAATAATATGAGGTTTCAAAGAATGACTTGACAGAAAGAGCGACCATCGTCATCATGAGCAAACTGTATGGCCAGAATCTGTGCCAGTAGTAATTTACTACGTCTTATATAGCTTTTATGTATGTACAGAGTACATACAAAGAGGACAGGAAGGAAGGAGAAGAAAGGAGCGAAAGCTTTAGTTAGAAGCAGTTGAACATTAAACTAGAAAGTGATAAGAGAAGTCCTTCCCCTACAATAAAAGATAGTCTCCTCGTCTCTTGAGAAAATCTTTCAAGTCCAAAATTCTTGAAGCTCAAAAAATTGGAATAATATACTAAATGCTTGAAATAAGGCACATCTCATCTAGACCTGTTTAGTTACTTGCAAATGGGCTAAAAATAAATATACTAATATCATCACATCTGATTTAATGGATGAGCATATATTTATAGCATTAACGTTCATTTTACTGTATGCATATAATGCTAAAAGCAGCAGCAGTTCACCAAGTGACTATAATATTATGGCCTTTCAGCTTCTGGTTGCAGCAGCTGCTGTCGGGTTTGTCACGATTTTTAGCGACAGTGGTGGTGGTGCACTGAGAAGCATTTTTGCGAATAAAAAAGATCATGAACTATGCTGTACTATATATATATGTACACTAAGTATTGAGAGAGCAAACAAGCCTTATAACTTTTTCACCTCATGAGTGAAAGATGCACTGAGTAGCATTTTTGCGAATAAAAAAGATCATGAACTATGCTGTACTATATATATATGTACACTAAGTATTGAGAGAGCAAACAAGCCTTATAACTTTTTCACCTCATGAGTGAAAGTTAAGTATATCGTGTTGTTGTGGTATATGACATGACATGCTCCTGCAATGACATCGGAATATAAAAGGCAAAAGAGCTCACACTCAGTGAGCAGTGCACACTACATTATGCAGTCAACTATAAGCAAAGAGTATACAACCACCACCTCATGCTTTTCTCCTTGGTTTGTTGTGTTTGCTTTTATGATCAGAATAAAAGGAAGAAGGGTTCTTTCCTTACACAAAAGAAGGCAGAGAATAAAACCTACTTAGAGCGCACACACACACACCAAAAGTACACACTATAACTACACAAGATAAGAGAGGCCAAGGCTAAGTATGGAGCATTTGGGGAATAAACGACTGGGTGAAAACACAGGGAAGGCATCTCTTCCTCCAAGACCAAGAGATTACGAGCTCGTGTACAACCCTCCTTCTTTTCCTGTGCATAGTAAGTGGAGAAAGACTCTGTGTAGTTGATAATGGCTTAAGAGGATTAGGTGCAAAAAAATTGAAAAATAATCAAGTAGGTCGTTAGCTATAATCTTTGCAATAAAAGGATTCTTTTTTGCATGCACGACGCATAATATGTCTAGTAGCGTGATGGTAGAAACCAAGTTAGTTAGGAAAGTTTTGCTGGCAAACCGATGCCGTTCCTAGAAAAACTTGACTAAATGAGCGAAATTCCTGCTCAGTTCCTTCAACAGAAGAAAATTTTATGAGCTGATTAAAAAGTCATAAGAGGAGAAAAGAAGAGCTGCGTGTTGATACAATCGTATTACATACAAAAATCATCGTAATTTACAGCGGTTTTGGATGGCTTGGAAAAAATAGTGCCATGAGACTTGGAGCTGTTATATAATGTAATTTCAAACCATTAACTGACTTTCCTTCTCAATTTATTTGCCATTATCTATGTATCGTCAATATTTTTACTATACTATGTATGTATACAAAAGGAAAAGCCAGAATTAGTCTTGTAGTAACTTTTAGCATTCAGCAGTTTGTCGGTTTTTTGTCGTCTTTCTACTTCATTCGTCATAACGGCAAACTTCAACCCCATCATTACCATAAGCACATTGCCTGGCAGAAACCAGAAACTCCTCCTAGTGTTCAACCATTACTCTTCATTAAGTGTATTTTTCATTTCTCAAGTAGACGATTTTGTATAACTTGTCTTCATTTTGAACTTCCTGGATGACGCTTGTTGTTTGTAATTTTGAGTTTCAAAGTATGGTGCAAGAATATAGAAAATTTTAATATTTTCAAGCGACATGTAATGAAAACAGCTTCATTCCCATTTCATCTGCCCCTAATACAATTTCATCCCAGAGACACATTTCAACTTGTTCCCTTTTCAGTAGTGTACTTGCACTGACTCAAATAAAAAGCAGCAGCATTTTGGAATTGTGAACAACAGGAATGCGACATTTTCAATGCTGCGTTAATATTTTGTGCCAACTAAACTAATGCCTTGTTTCTTTCTTCTTGCAAAAAGTCTATGATTTATACAGTAACAACATCCAAAATGTGTCTAGTACTTAACTCAGAAGGTAAGTACATTAACACACAGATATAATAATATGTGGTCTTATAGTAAGTAGGTAGGTATGTATTTCTGGCAGGGAAAACTGCTCTTTCCTTCTGTCACTTTTTTACACACCACTGCCACCACCACTGCAACAACAATAACAAGATGAAACCAGAACTGATGCTGTTGAGGTGAATGGGCGAGATCCGGAAAACTTGACAAAGCTCAAAATATCCCTGTCACGTCATGCTGCACAATTCTTTGTCCCTTTCTTCAGTCAGTACTAATACTACTGCTACAACAACTACCAACTACTATACTGATTCTTTCAGCATAAAAAAAACTTTCAGCTATCATATGTCACAGAATACCAGTATGTCTACATTCTCGAAAGCCCAGGCGGTAACACTGTACGTCAAAACTACTAGTTTTGAAACTTTTTGGGAAAGTTACTAGTTCCTTCTCATTTTACACCGCTTCCATTATGAATGATTCTTCTCACACACCACGTCTTTTGAGCACACATACACACTTGTACATTGTACATACTATATACTGCATTAGTAGAGACATGCATCATTATTATTCCATTTTTTGTACATGTACAAACATACGCCTATATCTTTGTAGGCACTCTTCATGAAATATGTAGATTACAACTTCTATAAAACATGTTCAGTAGTAAACCAGCATGTCAAATTCTTGCTTGCTTTTGTTGTAAAGGTATATAAGGAAATTTTGAAATCCTGAATTTCCACCCCAGCGAGAAAGAAAAGGAGTATAAATACTTGGGTTTGTTATGTGCATCTTGTAAACTTACCGTAACAAGTAAGTGAACTGAAATCTGCCTGTCGTGTGAAGAAGCAGTTCTCCTCATTATATTATTATAAAAGTACTTCCAGTCTCTTATTCTTTGCTACGAGAACGTCCACATTTCTCCACAAAAAGAGCTGCTGTTGTTCCCCTCCATAACGAGACTCTATTCACACAAGCTGCAGTATAGTTTTGCTCATTCTTTGTTGTCATCAACAGAGTAGAGGTTCTATAGTCGTAGCATCAACAGCAGCAGAAAAGAGTATTTCTATTTCTTTTTTACCCCATTATATTGCCATCTCCATCACACTGTGTAACATACGTACCTACGGACAGACAGATATATAGACATACAACATTAACGCTCAAGAGCGGCAATGGTGAGGAGACTGTGTTGAATCAACATGACTTTTGTTGCAGCTTTTCTTTCCAACATTTCACTTCCACTTGTTTGCTAGTTTTACATATTATATTATATGCCATGCACAAATAAAACAGACTGAATGACAGAAGAGAAAGTGTGGTAGTAGTTGTTTGGAGCCCCTTTCAAACTGTTTCTGAGAGGATGGAGGTGAAGCAACCATAAAGCTATTCACAACTGCCACATGCCTTACTCACTATATAGCTGTGACCAAATCAGGCATGCAATGCCTTGCTAACAAGTTTTAAGTTGTAACTAATGTAAAATGGTTATTCAACGAAATTGTGGCGAAATTGTCGCGATACAAGTATGACATTTCTATTAAACTTGGTTATACATACATACCTCGACACATGAATGTGCACACATGATACCTGCTCTTACTGAATCGGTACATGATGATAATTTAAAACAGTATGACAACGACTGTGAAGTCGACTTTTCATTTTCTTTCCTTGTCAAAAAGTAAACCTGGGGAAGTGGGTATGTAGGAAATGGTGTAGTGTGTTGTAAGTCTCATTCAAGAAATAACATAATAACCTCTAAATAATTTTTAGAGGAATGGACTCTATTGTATAGAGGAGGGCGAGAGTGAAAGATGTAGAACGGTACACGTCTTGTGGAGCCAACCAAGCGTAATATACTGTACCACTGTACGTGCTTACATTCTTGTATAGAGTCATATTATTATAGAATAAAATACAGCACGTTCGTCCTTTCTCCTCTTTTGTGTCCCCTGCCAGTTTGCGTATATTGCATTAATTAACGCTGAAATGTACATAACCATTCACGGAAATATTATGTAAATGTTGTGACTTCAACAAGCTCCTTTTTTATCCTCAAAGCACACTTCTCTCATAATAATATTCACAATTTCACAGCTACATAAAAAATGAAATGTTCTTGGAAATTTTTTGAAAATAAATGTAGTAAAGCATACACAGAGTACGAAATATGTAGCAAAAAAGCCTACAAATAAGCCAGAACATGTGAGAGCACGTGTGTATATTATGTGTTGTGGTTTTAGGGTGAAAAGACTCTTCTATCACAGTTGTTTTTTTTCGGCAGCCACTCAATCTCTCACTGAAGTCGTCATGAAGCGTAAATGAAATGTATGTACTTATTAAAAAGGAGAAATGAGCGCAATAAAATAGTGTAGACTGAAAAGAGTTGTAGTTGTTCCGACGCGCTGTTACGTAAATGTGATGAGAAACTAGTTCTGGTTACAATATTGGCGTCGATAAAGCAAAAGTCAGCAGACAACTACAAAGAGCGGGCGACGGAATGAGCACAAAGCTTGCCCGGAGAAAAATGTAGAGATTATTGTAGAACTACTTATAATAGTAATTTTCAAAGGAGAAAGGGGGAGCGAGAGCGAGAGAGAGAAAAAAAAACAGAGACAAGACAATATCACATAAAAGCAAGAGTTCACGTAAGCATCTTTTTTATCAAAATATTTATAAAGGGCTGCCGCTGTGTCTAAAAGTGAAAACATTGTTTCTTTTATCATCATATTCAACTTGCAATCTCGCTATTATCCTTTGATAAGGGGATTTTTTTTCCTGGCCACGGAGCACATGATGTTTCTGTACTCGACAGATACGACTATGTATGCTAGACAAAGATATGCAAAAATTTGTGTATGTCTTGTTGAAATAATGCTTGACAGTACAAACATCACAATGACGCTTGTCCATTCTGTAGAGATGTAAAAATAGTAAGGGTTTTTCCATAAATATTGTACATTGTGTGAGCGTGCTGTTGTGTATGTGCGTCTGCTCTCTTTTCTCCTCTTTGAAAAAGAATTTGAAATGGAATGGAAAGGAAGCGTTAATGGAAAATTGCAGCATGAGAGTGATGTATAGTGAATGTACAGTGAATGGACAGCTCGTGCAGTGTAAAAGAGAGATGTAGCGAAATGTGAAATGAGAAATTTAATGAGGAGTACAGGCGTACTCTTTTCATTTGAATAGGGTATGTGTAATGGTAAATTAAATGAGCCAGCGCATCTCTTGCTTTCAATAAGAAGGCGCGAACATTTATCTTTGCCTTGCAGCAACAATCTCGCTTCAACAGGAGGAGAGAAAAACGGGCAAAAGAGCATTCATTTCTTTTCTCTTCTGCAAAAATGTTGCTGATAACAATATTATGCTTTTTGTACGGCCTGCTGAACTACTACAGAATAAAGGAGAATGGAACCATGAATATTTTTATTGTATTAGACAACCTCTGCAGTAAACGTTAAATAATCCCCTGGAAAGGATTCTTCAATTTATTTTTAAAAAGACACCGTCAGGCTCAAACGTATATTGTCGTCCTTTTAATTACATTTACGTACAGACAATAATAAGGGCCTAATACCGTGTCTTTATGCGTTCATTTCCACG